>CAJNIZ010027225.1:0-22816 GCA_905231905.1 Symbiodinium pilosum
GAGGATGAACATGATCAACAGGGATTGGAATGATGAAGCTGTATGAAACTCAATGAAACGTGCTGAAAAACAATGAAACATCATGCAAAATGCGTCCGATGAAACATGACGGAAAACGATGAAACACATGGAATTCCTGAAAACTATGACAACCCGTGAAAATATGAGAAATCATCACAATGGTAGCATGAAAAATGATAACACACTTATCAAAAATTAAAACTAATGACAAATCATGCAAACCATGAAACACCATGAACAAGTAACGAAAACCGTGCACATGAAGGAACAACCCTGCAAAATGATGAAAACATTGAACACCCAAATCATGGAAAGTCATGACTGATCATGAATATGATCCAAAATGATGAGATTTATGAAAACTGATGAAACGTGATGAGCAATCCTTCCTTCCTTCCTTCCTTCCTTCCTTGGTTACTTCCTTCCTGCTGTCCTTTGGCAATCCTGTAGCCCCAACAGTTGAAAGAAGTACTTCGGATAAGATACAATAATAACAGTAATAATGGCAATAATAGCAGCAGTAATCATAACATTGACCGTGAAATAATACTCTAACTTAATACTAATACGAATAACAGTAATACTCAAATATCAAAAGCTCCTAGTAGTCGTAGTAGGAAGTCTTGTAAAATGATGAGACTATGAATAACCATTGACGCTTTGGCTTCTTTCCTTCCATCCTGCTTCTTTCCTCTCTCGCCTCCTTCCTTTCTTCCCTCACGCCTTCCTTCCTTCCTTCCTTCTCTCGTTCCTGCCAGATTACAGGTTCGAAGCCCAAGCATCAAGCAAATCCGAGTTGGTGTACTCCCCAGGAAATAGGCAATAAGATGTTCTTGCTGCTTAAAAAAGTTTTTTTGATGCTTATAAAGTTTGTTTTTAACCCCTATCCCCCTGAATTTCTGTAAGTTGAGTAACCCACCCCATACCCCGAGATATGATACATCACTCACCGGAAGAAGCTTACCCGCACCCGCAAACAAAGAAGACACACTCGCACACAGAGATTTGGCGACCAATTCTGACAAACTCTGCTCTCAAGAATCTGGCGCCTCGGCCATTGATCAGGCTACTCACTGACTGCCCATTCCACAACACCCCTATGGCACGGGCGGGCGGACGGGAACTTATAACAGTAACAAGGACTGGTCAATGCTAGTTGTAGATGCAAAACGGTGACTCGTGCAAAGCAGAGGGTACCTGAAGAATAAGCAACACTGATACAAGGGGTAGGTTACCTTGCGTTTCCCCGCTATACCCCACGCACCTAGCTACGCCAATTATTGCAAGGTACCTTTACCTTGCTAGCCTTTCTAGCTAAGTCCAGGGGCGCCCTGCCTCACAAAATTCGAGCCCGCTCCCTTTAATCCTACCCCCTGCGCCCTAAGCCTACAAAGCCTAACCTCAAAACACCAACAGCGCTCGGAAGGCAGGCCTGGAAAGGTATGGCTCACTCCAAAGTATCAACAGCTCCCGAGAAGCCTTCCTTTGCTTGCCCAGAAAACATTGGGTTTAGGGTCTGGGGGGATTTAGGGTTTAGGGGCTTATGGAGAGGAAGTAGTCACCTCCGGCTATTCAGAAACCCCCCAACACACGCCGATATAATCATAATCATAAACGTTCCCCCCATTGTATACTGGTACTATATGGGGTTCAGCTATTCTAAGAGGGTGAGGGGATTTAGGGGAGGGGATTACGTTGGAGTTTTCCAGGTGGAATTGGAAGCAGAGAACCGTGAGAAACTTCGCAACAAACTGTCCAGGCTCAAAAAGCCCCCCAAGCCGTAGATACCACGCTCCATAAGCTCCTTGTCCATTTGGTTGATGCCTCAAAATCCATCATGCCGCGCTCAGGAGTGAAGGGGGGGAATGGGTTATAGGGCTTCTTGTGGATTGTGTAAGGGCTACCTGGACCCCAAAAGTATGTAAAATAATGGCCTTTATGGTAATTATTATGGGTTTAGGGCTATTATTTTACATACTTTTGGGGTTTAGGTACACAATAGACTCCAAAAACCTCAGATGCTTCACACAAATGCAGGCTTTTCGTTGTCACGGTTCTAGGGTCTAGGGACGCTGGTCGAGCGGTCAAAGGGGGTGTCTGGAGGACAGCAGGGAAATCTGGCATCATCCATCCGACCTCGACACGTGGAGAAAATCTTTACAGAAGGCATCCGTACCCGACAGATTGGGGCTGTAATGGGATGATAGGGGTCTCAATGAAGGACCATGGCGGGCAAAGAAGGACCAGGACTGATAATACCAGGGATGTTGAATGCACGAACCGCTCAGCAGACAAAGAAAGCAGTCGCGCGGTTCCCCTACTTTCAAAACACATATATATATATATACACATATACACACACGTTATAGCATACATACATGCATATGTATATATGAATATGTATATATATATATTACGCAAACAGTTTAGCTGATTTTAGCTGTAGAGATAAATAAGTAGATAGATAGATGGCCCTACACAATTCACCTGGAAGGCCGCATCTTCGCAACACGCTATGCATACATGTGTATATCTATACATATATATATATAGATATATAGATATATATATATATAGAAGGTTTAGGGTTTAGGGCCCCAAACGACCAACCTTCACACATTTGTTCAACATCTCCATGTCTTCCAGAGGAGCAACTTGCGACAGCAAATCCTTCCCCAAAAGGAGGGAATTTATTCATCTGCGTGTATCTTGGGATGAGGCTGCAGGGTAAGATTTGGACTTCACCCTTACTTGGGGAAACAGTTGGCTGAGCCAACTTTTCCCACGATTTGCCCTATGGGATGAGTGGAAAAAGTTGGCCCAGCCAACTTTCTGAAAAAGAATCACGACTTCCAAGCTAACAGGTGGAGACCTGCAAATTCTGCTTTCTGCCCAGAAATTGTGGAATTGGTAGTAACAGAAAGTTGACTGCGCCAAACTTTTGCCATCACTTTTTCTGTGGAATTTGTGAAAAGGTTTGCCCAGCCATTTTTCCAAAAATGCCAAGAACTTCAGATGATCAAAAGGGGCCTGAAGGTTTATCTCAGAAATCAACCCCCCCTAATACTGGGCTGCTGTTAAGGAACTTAAACCAAGTTACCACAATAGGTATATATATATATATATTATGTATAGTAAATAATACCGTAGGGTTTCCCCAGTATAGTATTTGAAAGTAAGTTCCTTAACAGCAACCCAGAATAATGCTCTCGCCTTTATAATGATGATGTAAGAACACCGTATTGAGCGCGTCAATTGGGGTTTCATTATCTGAGCACGACAAACGAGGTTTGTATGCAGCCATCTGGGGGTATGCCTTCAAATTGTCCTTCTCTGCCTCAGTAGGGGTTCCTTGCGATTGGAAGACAGAGGCCATTCCATGCATGTGTGCCAAAAATCAAGCCCAGGCACTAACGACGTCCAGGAAACACCTCGGACACACGTACAACCGATAAGCCAGGATCCGTTTGTGTCCGGAGCATAAGCTCATGTAAACAAACCTTGAACCCCAAGCTGAGCAGGTGGAATGCCGGAATTGAATAATTAATGTAACTCTCTGATCTGAACTTTCATGTCGAAGCACCTTCTCCTGGCAGCTCCGTATGACGCACAGAATGTTCCGATTTCGTGTTTTTCAGCAACCCTTCAAGCGTAGCCAAAACCTATCTGGCGCCTGACAGCTTGTTGGGCCGTAAACACTTTCGGGATATTGTGCTTCCGATCAAAACGGTAATTTTTCACTTTTGGGACACACGCTTTAAAACCCCAAACGTGAAACCAAACGTGAAACCAGCCTTATCCACAAGGCCTCCGTGCTCTTCTCACTTCTGCACTGCACCATCTAAAGGGCGCCAGTCTAAGATAAAAATCACCCAGCCTCTGTCTGCCAAACCCAGGGAGGTGCGGCAACAGCAGGAAGATGATGAAGGCAAAAAAGCTCCCAAACCTTGAGGACCACATGAACCCTACATTTGTACCAGAATCCCATGCCACTTTAAAACGTATCAAGCTAAATGATCCGTGGATCGTTTACTCTATCTGCCCCAGAAACTTCCGCAAAAACAGGTTTTTCAGCTGTTTATGGATGGTCTATGACAAGCCAAAATCTCGGGTGTCAGCTACGGTCAACATTTCCCAGCTATTTGCTGGACATGGGTTCCTTATTTGGGCCCCTATGTACACCCTTTATGGTACCTTGTAACCCTAGTCTTGACAATAGCTCAGTCCCCAACCATAGAGATCCAAGTATACAAATAATGCCTACATTGGGCCCTAAAGTCTACAAATCTTGCCTACATATACCCTGAACCCTAAAGGCCTTACCCTAAACCCCCAAAAGTACCTACGTCGGGCTATTGGGTCAACCCTAAGGGTCCAAGCACTTCATCATATACTTACCCAAAACCCCAATACTATATTTACTATTACCCAAAACCCAAGTACCTAATTATTGGGTACATGGACCCTAAACCCTAAACCTTATATATCCCTATGTCTCCCCTTTACAGGGACCTAATTATTGGGTACATGGACCCTAAACCCTAAACCCTATATATCCCCCCTTTAAAGGGACCTAATTATTGGGTACATGGACCCTTTGGGTTAAGGCTAAACCCGAAACCCTAAACCTCTAAACCCTAAACCCTAAATAGCCATGTAAGGCAAGGGGCACCAAGGCCCACGGACCGGCAGGCGTGCTCGTGTGTATTACCACTCCTGGGGACATTGTCCAGGATACCTCCCGGCATGGCTTTGGGGTTTAGGGTTTAGGGTTTGGGGTTTAGGGTTTAAGGTTTGGGGTTTAGGGTTTAAGGTTTGGATTCGGTTTAGGGTTGAGGGATTCAGGGATTTGGTGGTTTCTCCATTTTTGAGGAACCTTCAGAGGGGATATTGGGTTATATAGCGGGAGCATGTATAGCTTTGGGTTTGCCAAAAGTCGGGGTACTTTTATGATCCATTTTGGGGGTCTTCATAACAAGGACTATACTTTATTCGGTGCAAGCGGAATGCTGCAAGAAGGCCGACATGATAATCCTAGCAATGGACGCTACGACTTTGACCGACTTTGCCGCAATTGCGCACGTCTGTCATCGCCGCCCTTGTCATCGCCGTGCATGCCACTGACACCCTGGCGGTTCGTTGATGACTGCCGCTGCATGGAATCTGGTCCTAATTGTCGTGATCCTACGCTTTAGCTGCCCAATAAGAACACCAGCAAACAAATGCATAAGGATATTCCATTTAACGCCACGTGTAACCGACCGCCAAAGGGAGGGATATCTCCCCAAACAGCTGACGCGTAGGTTGCTCCCAATTGAACACCCAAACCATAAACCACAAAACCCTGGACCACAAAACCCTAAACCCTATAGGCCCCATTATAAACCCGAAACTAGCAACCCGTGGCTCTTTTCTATTCCTCAGTTTTGCATGCGAAAAAAAAACTCACGGGACGAAAGGGGACCTGGGCTAGGGGCTGGCAGTGCGCTCAAGATCATCGTGTTTTAAAGGTTTCGGGGTTTCAGTTTGAGGGACTTAGGGGTTGATGGGTTTAGGGGTTCAGGGGCCTTGGAGGCTACATGATCTTAAGATCGTTGTAGCTCGGCCCCTAGCTTGATGACAGAAACGTGAAGCCAGGCACATGAACTTAATCGCATCTTCTAGAATTCTAGAACACGCTGAAAGCGTCCCTAAAGTTTCCCACTGTGACCCTAGTCCCCTCCCCCCTATATAAAACACTTCAAAATAGATTGGGAGTATCTGATATGGGGGAGATGGGGGGGTTGAATACTAGGGGGGTGTGATTAGTTAAAAAGTTGCGCCTGGAATGATCCTATCGCTGGCAGAAGTCCCCCATAGCGCAGCAGCTCCGCCAGCACTACAGCGATGAGCCAGCACACCAGGACCAGAGGCAATCCGAACCCAAGCATCAGGGCAAAGACCTTCAATGATCCTGGCGTCCACCACGTGTGGGATAGGAAGATGTCCAGAGAATTCACCTTACTGGGGCTTGGTCGGGAATAAGGGAATATACTCTATAGGGTTTACATAGGGATGATAGTCCCATAGTCCTTGCCAATCACTTGCAAGCAACATTGGCAGAATGAGCCCAGAGTGCTTCCCGGCCCTTCTCGGGCAGGTCTGAGGGGGAAACACGCCACAGGCGGCCGAACTGTTGTAAGCTTGCCTTCAACGGGACTCCACGCAGCAAGTCCGTGTCGATACTGAGGACCTTCTTGAGGAGTAGGCTGCGGCGCACGTCCCGCGGGCTTTTCATACCGTCTTCTGCTTGCCTCTGGATCTCGCTGGACTCACTAATCATTGTGTCGACCTCAATCTCAGGGACGATCTTCTCCGCAATGACCTTCTCAGGATCCGCAGCTTCACGCCCATTGCATATTTGACCGTCTGCATGACAAAGACTACCTACCACGGCACCCATTGCCGCTCACGCGACTTTGTCGCGGGCCGCTCAGGGCGCTCGGCTAGAAAAATCAGATGAAACGGGCACGTTTTGTGTAGCGCTGTTTTTTGAAGCTTTTGAATTTTCAATTCCGAGGAATATGTTGTTTACTCGACAATGGGGACTGTCATAGCACCCTTACCCCAAATAGCACTTGTTTGCGATCCTGGCGCGGCACAGCAGCAAGCGACACTACCTTCTGCACACGAAGAGAACACCACATGCAAACTCCTTGGTAATGCCCCTCGAAGGATTTCATGCTAGTTTGGGGCAATGTTCTCAACATCATCCGTTATGATTATGGAAGTTTGTCTTGCGCTGCCTGCTTGATCTATGGTGAACTCCGAGCGCTGAGCGATTCTTGGCGTGGCCGATGCACCTTCATGATCCTGAGCAGGTGCAGTTTATGCTCGCTTCATGAGAAGAGGCAGCAGAAATTTGAGCTAATTTCTCCACTTCTGAAGCCAAAGCCCGGAACCATGTCCTCCCACTGCATCCGAATCCTGTTGCGCAAAACGATGCGGAAGGCTTTGTGATTCTTTGGTGCCTCGCTGACTACCTCAGGACATGATGTAAATGGACATGGAAAACATAAGGTCCATCTCCAAGGTAGGCAAGAGGAACCCGAAGCCTACGCCTTGACCCCAGAGCCGAAACTCTAAACCCTGGCGCTTTATCTCTGGAAAGCCGGCCCGATGTCCCTCCGTTCTGATATCCCCAGAACCATGAAAGGCACATTGCCTCATCACCGGCCTAAACCCTAAACCCCAACACCCTAAACCCCTAAGCCGTGTTGGCCCTGAGGGCAAATCCGAGACCCTTGCATAGGACGCCGTGCAGATGTGAGCCATTGCTGCAGAGACTGTGGAGCCCAGCCATGAGTTGGTTTAGGGTTTATGGTTTACAGGCTTTAGGGTATAGGGTTTAGAAATAGGATTTAGGGTTTAGGGTGTAGCTGATACAGGGCCTTTTCCGTTTCTGAAGCGGGGGCCTGAGGCTAGCCTGATGCAGGGCCTAAATACGTAGGATAGGATTTGGGGATGTCATTGTCTTTGTACAAGAATTATACAAGGGTTTCAACACGACAGGATATTCCGTCTATGGGGGCGGTGTAGATTTGCAGGCTGATACATTTCAGACAGGAGCCCTGTGACTGCATGTGCCTTGCCTTACATGTTAGGGATGAGGGTTGCGGGTTTAGGTTTATGGGTTTAGGGTTTATGGGTTTGGGGTTTGTGGGTCTAGTACTGAAGTTGAAGAACAACAGCATGAGAAACACATGCCTGCATGCTTTACCAATCTACTTTTGAGGTTTACGTGACTTGCCTTTCTAAGTAGACGAGGAAGCTAGAACCATCTTGTTGGCAAATCTCTTGGCTTCCCCAAGAACTCTAAACCCCAAACCAAAAATCCTAAACCCTAAACCTAAACTGATCAATCCTAAACCCTAAACCCTAAATCCTAAACCTTTAACCTAAGCCCTAAATCCTAAACCCTAAATTCTAAACCCAAGCCCTAAATCCTAAATCCTAAACCCTAAACCTAAGCCCTAAATCCTAAGTCCTAACACCTAAACCCGAAATTTCATTCCAAGGACCTCTTTTGCTGGACCCCGGGCTTCCCGATACGAACACGGAACCCTAAACTTTGGGTAATGTCCCCCCTCAGCAACAGTTGGATAATAACTAGGATCTAATTAAATATAGCTCTTAATAGGACCCGTAATATAGACTGTTACTGGGTGGGGGCAGTACCCAACCTAAACTGAAGGAGACAGGTCTCCAAGCAAGCTCCATATTGATAGGGCTTAGGGTTTATGGGTTTGGGGTTATGGGTTTGGGGTTTATGGGTTTAGGGTGTAAGGCTTAGAGTTTAGTGTTTGACGTTTAGCGTTTTCGTGGGTTTCCCAAATTTAGGGGTACCATTTTGGGAGGTCCCCATTATAACCCTAAGGGTTTGCCTAGGCCTTCCAGATATCCCGTTAAGGAATTCTCTGGCTACACTAACCCAAGCCCACGGATGCGACTTTAGGGACCCAACGCTAAAATCTTCGCTAGAAAGGTTCAACTGAGGATTAGGGTTCAGGGTTTAGGGTTTGGAGTTTAGGGTTTGGAGTTTAGGGTTTAGTGTTGAGGGCTTAGTTCAGACATTGGGAACCTCCATCCCCTGCTAATCACGAGAAATCCACCGCCCCTGACAATGCAACTAGCAAGCCCCTCATAGTAAAGATTTTCCCTAATAATTGGAGGGGGGGCAGGGGGGTGCTGATTACAACAGATTGGAAGGGTTCATTATTTGGTTGAGGGGCCAGTTGAGGGGACTGGATTAGGATGCATTTGCACTACGTGTATGGCTTGGTATGCGACGTACATATTTATATATATATGTATGTATATATATATACATTCATACAAGACTTTGGAGTTTGGAATTGCGAGCTTCAAGTACACAGTAGTCTTGTAGAGCCTCAAACATTTTATCACTGGCTTCATGGTGTTCAACAGGCGCACTGCTATACTGGAGCAAAAGCAGGGTTTACCTCAAGTAAATAGACTGAGACTAAGAAGAGAGCAAACGCTAAGTTCCATGTACTTGAGGATGGAAGACGTGCGCAGCAACGACCCCGAAACCCCACTAAACCCTAAGCCCGAAACCTTAACAAGTTCAAGTCCCCAAGCCTAGTTCCTATTCGAACTGTGGTACAACCGGCATTGTTTATCCTTCTTGGGTTCTAGTATGATGCAAAAATCGTGTCTATCTATCTAGCGTTTTTACATTTGAAGATAAAGGAAAAGGGCCCCAACGTAGATCCCTTGAAAACAATATAACCCTCATTCTAGACCCCTAATTTATGAGAAGCACCCATATCCGGCAGTGACCCAAAAACCCCGAACCTCAGGGTGATGAGGGTGTCACGAAGCCGTGCGATGAGTAAGGGCATGCGGTGAGAAGTCTTGCAGGGTGAATGAAGACGGACACAGCGGGTATGTGTGAAATGTGTGGTCACTTTCTGGGCGCTGGCATACAGTAGGAGAAGTTACAGTCCCCCTTAATGGGGTAGATGGGGATCTTATCATAATATACCCAAAGCCATATTCTATCCACTTAAGAGGGACTATAGACCTCGGGCGCGTTTCGACACACCCTAGAGACCCTGTCTTTTTGCAGGCGTCGCTTCTCCACTGCAGATTCGGAGGGAGAAACTTAAAGAGTTACAACAGCACCTCGGGCCGTCTAATTTGTTTGTAACCATGAACCCAAAGGGTCCATGTACCCAAGAATGACTTGGGTTTGGGGTAATAGGAATTTGTAGTATTGGTTTTGGGTAAGTATATGATTATTAAGTACTTGGACCCTTATTGCTTCCCAAAGGGTCCATGTAGCTATATAGTAGATACTTGGGCCCTAAAGTAGGTATATGGGAACCCCTGTAGGCCCTAAGTATATACCATATGCCTACATGGACCGTTTGGGTTTGTAACCATGAACTATGAAGTACTGAAAATTATGTGTGTTCACAGTGGTACTCTTCAGGACAGGGAGTGGCGCCAATCACCGGAATGGCAGGAGATTATATATATATATATGAGTATATAGACCGATATAGTAGTTTCCATCTCATTTTCCAGTATTGCAATATGACCCCTACATATTACGTATACCCCATTATAATATAGTAGTGCCCATTTTCGTTTTTGAAGTATCCCATTGCTTTGCGCAAAGCTTGATATCTCAGGTTGGGGTCATCTGCACGGCACTTTTCTGCTCTACCTGAAGAGTAAAATGCCATCTTGGCTGTTCTTTCACTGCCGTAGAAGGCGTGTTTACGCACGTCTGCATGTATGCGTGTATGTCTGTATGTATGTATGTATGTATGTATGTACGTATGTCTGTCTGTCTGTCTGTCTGTCTGTCTGTCTGTATCCACATACGTATGCCCACACCTGCCTTTTTTGTCAGTAGCCCCTGGTTGTCCGTGCAAACTGGAAACTCATGCTGTCATGTTGCTACTTGCAACCACCCCTCCTCCAACTCCGACTACGGCTCCTCCTCCTCCTCCTCTTCCCCCATCCCGCTGCTATAGTACTGCTGCCGCTGCAGCTGCTATGTAACATGCGCGGATACATGGCCATTCCCAGGTGGGCCCCCTAAATCGGCTTGCAGCTTCTAGCTCAAGAAAGGCCGGTGGTGAACAAAGTGCCAGACCTCAGTCGGAATGTCGGGGAAGGTCGGGAGCTTCCTGGGTCGTGGGGGGGCTTCCTCAAGGTGGGAAAGGTTGGATGATTTATACAGGAGAATTGCGTAGACCTTCCTATGCGGAACTCCTCTCGAAACAAAAAGGCATAGTAACAAGATACGCACGCAAAGCAAGATGCCACACCCAAAAAGGAACTAGCTTAGAAGGTCTAAACAAGTGCAGCTGTACGCATTTGACACTACATCTATGTAGGCATACCACAAATGCTACCACTCTCCATACCACAAACTATATATCATTATCAGCTCCAAGGTGGTCGTAATTTTTGCCCTGATATGGCAAGACATGTAAGAGCAATGGCCTCGCCCTCGTACAAGAATGGTCAAGGTCACAAACCCCTTAGACAGGTATAAGACGGAGTGGCTGAAAGGAAGAGTGTTTAGGATGCGATTGCTGCTCATAATCTAGGTAGCTGCATTGAAAACACTAGCAAGCGCTTAGTAGTAGTAGTAGTAGTAGTAGTCGTCGTCGTCGTCGTCGTCGTCGTCGTCGTCGTCGTCGTCGTTGTCGTCGTCGTCGTAGTAGTCGTAGTACTTCTTCTAAGAGGCTACAGGATGTTACCCAGTTGTGATAAAATTCTGGCAATCAGTTAGCGCCTTTGGCTCCGCGTCTCTTCTTGGAGGCTCTTCTGACTTGGTAATTCTACTTTGGGTACTGCCCCCACCCAGTAACAGTCTATATTAAGGGTCCTATTAAAGGCTATATATGCGCTTAGGTTATGGTCCCCCCTAAGTAGACATAATATGGCTGTGGGTATATTATAATAAGATCCCCATATACCCCATATTCTATCTACTTAAGAGGGACTATACTTAGTAACACGGTTTCGGGGCTTGCAACAGGCGCCAGGGTGGAAAGTAGGTAGGCTTTTGACGTTAAAAAAGCATGTCAGTACGGACGATGTCGTTTAGCCGGAGATATTGCACTGGAGATCAGGTCTTGCACTTGCAGGTAAAAAGGGGAGCAGTGCAATGAATGCTGGATATTTCAACGGCGCGAGGAACCAGGAACCGCTGACTCATGTTTTCCTCTGCATCTTTAGATTTGCGCTGAACAGCTCCTACACATGGTCTTTTCGGAAGGAAAAGAAAACCCAAGCCAATGTAGTCCAGAGTGTATGTAGTTCCTTCCCATGACAATGACTCCCCCTTCCCCTGGGTCTACATTCCAGTGAGAAGATGTAGATGGTTTTAAGAATTCCCGGGAATAATCCCTAATGTTGGATCCCGATTATAGGTTCCTTAATCGTGCGAAGCTTCGCCGAAATTATTCAGCACCCCCCCTGTTCGTTTGGGGTCCTTTAATTGTGCGAAGTTGCGCGGCCCAAAAAATCTGAGAATGAGTGACTAAAACAAATAACCTAATGTGCTTTGAAAGGCATGGCCGGCAGTAAGTACTTAGTTTAGGGTCCTAATCCCAGCTGCCCTTTGTTACTTAGACTAGGACCCCTTGTCCAGAGCGTCCAGAACCTCAAAACTCTTGATTTTGAGGTTCCAACCCAGGTCCAAAACTATCGGTTTCTTTTGAGACTGCTTATTCGAGGGGGCCTAGCGATCATGTTTCCTAAGGTGTAGTCCACCAGCTGCCCAGATCCTAAATAATGCGAATGTTTTGGAGGCCCTCAATTATCCGTCGAATCGCGGGACCCTAAAAACAGCACAAAGCCAAAACCATTCATTCTTAGAGGCTCAGCATTTAAAAGAAAGCTTTCAAGATGTCAAATCTCCGGATCCTGCAAAGAATTCTCCTCAAACCTTCTGAAACGTTTCTGAAAACTGAAATCCTCTGAACTCCTCAAACCTTTCTGAATGCCTTCCGAAACCCTTCTGATCTACTACCAAGGCCGATCCTGCCTGATCTCTCCTGTTGAATTTAATTTAAACCTCGGATCCGAGCCGATTTTGATCCGTCCTTATTGAACTTAAGTCAAACCTAGGATCCGAGCCGATCCTGATCCTATCTATTGAGTCTAAGCTATAACCTAGGATCCAGTGTTGAGCCCTCCTATTGACATTTTAATTAAAACCTAAAAACCAAGTGTTGTTTGAGGGGTAACCCCCCTCCACTAATTGGGGTCCCCATTTTGTGCGTGGGGGAGGGGGGGGGGTGTCCCCCTACACTAATCAGGACCCCACATTATAGTAGTCCCCTGTATTGCCCTATATAATCCCTTATATAACTCCCTGTAAGGAGTCTAGATTATGATTTGAGGGGGGACAGAAGTATCTGCAAAGTGGGGAGCCACCCTCGACTCTAAACCCGAACCGTAGGGTTGTGACGTACAGGCCTGATCAATCACCGGTATTATGGCTCTATCTGGGACAACCTGAAAATGAGAGAGACTTACTGGGCAGGAGATTCCGTCAGGAAAGGTCTCGATAGGCTTTCTCACCTTTCTTTTCTGAGGATGGATCAGGCTCGCGGCACGTTTTCAGCAGGCCCCGGCCCTCATGCCCGGGTCAAAGTTAACTATAGCAGTGTAGCAAATCTTGGGTACTGGACTAAATCCTAAACCCATTGATAGCCCCAAACCTGAACCCTAAACCTTGAACCTAGGGCATCGCGCCCAGCTACCCGCAACCTTCAATAGGGTGAATATTGTGCGGGCTACATAACCTAATTCAGCTGGTTATCTAGCTGCTGCAAGGAAAAGTAGAGAGCTTTGGCGGCCCCAAACCTCCAACATTCAGCCAATGAACCATCGGAGTTACCAAAATCCCCGCATTAGCAGCGGCTCCAAATCCTGAACCCCCAAAAGAATCACAGTCTGGGTCTGGTACCCATCGTCCAATTGCTTCGCTCTTGCCTCAGGACTTGTTGAGGGGCGGTAACGCCGGTAAAGATTTCAGACTTCACCCAAGATTACAAGAAACATTCTGAGGTGCATATTCACCGTAACGTAAACCCTAAACCCTAAATAGTAGTTTCCAATGTATTTTCTCTTACCCCAACATAACCCCTACATAGCCCCCAAGACAACCCCTATACAACCCACTATCCGTAAACACACAAGGGCCACCAGGGGATGGCAATGCTGTCCCCCCAATGGTAATTCCCCGGCCCCTGAAACTGATTATCAGCCTAATCTACAATGGTACGATGATGCGAATACGTCTTGTGAGGTGTGTCGGGTTGTGCGGTGCGGGAGGTAGTTGGGAGAGGAAGGGGATCATCCCTGGTGATTCAAACTAATTCAAATTTCTAGATTGGGCCTGAAGCAGGGTAGCTACTGACTTTGTGCCCCAAAGGAAATCAGCTTTACGTCAACCTGCTCCAAAATAACCCAAGGTGGCAAGTGTGTGTTTTCTGGCAGCCCCCAAGCATCTTCAGATTTGCGGTTTATACCTACGCATAGGCGGTAGGTTGTTGCTAAGCTGTAGGAAGGTTGGGCGGGGATCCTCGGCTCGAAAAGCCTCGCCCATTTCCGCTCAAGCTAGACCAAGAAAACTCGAATCTTCAAAGGCTGGGATCTCACTGAAAGAGCTTGAGATTTAGGGTTTAGGGTTTTTAGGATTAACCCTGAAACCTGAAGATAACCTGTAACCTGTAGAGGAAGCAGCTCAGATTGCTGGACCGAACGCTCGGGTAACGGTACAGTTCAAGAAGTTGAAAGCCTGAATAATCCCCTCCGCTACTACTAGCCCCGCCCCCGCCCCCACATATCGTACCATTGTATCTTCGGGGAAATGTTATGTACTCCTGAATGGGTGGGACATGGTTATTTTTAGGGAGGATGAATTCGAAACATTGCCCCTGGATGGTGTAAGATACGTAATATAGATCTAACCCCTTCCGCCTACAGCCTACATCAATTCCATATCGGAGACTCTATTCTGATTACTGGGGCCGCTACAATACTCGAAGGCCGTGGCGTGGATTGAACTCCGCTCTGCTAGTCGCAGCTGAACACTGTCCCCCCCAAGAAAAGCCGTTAACACTCCAAGGTCATGATCCCTTGAAGAAGTCACGGGCATGAAGACCCCTGAGACTGCGATTTCAAATAGAAAGTTTTGTCAGCAAGTCAGGTTCGATCAACGTAAATCCCGCCAGGCAACATTCCATCACTTTCGTCCTGCGGAAGCCGGTAAACCCGAGGCCCTAAACCCTGTTGCACACCCTAGGCCCCACAGCCGATTCGACTTACTGGTGGTTACTAGAAATGGAGAGGACTGGCTTCCTGCCTGACCAGCAATCCCTTCGAAGCCCTTGATGGAGGCCCCTAACCGCCGTGAAGTCTACCCATCCCTGCTTAAGAAGGAGCCGGGACTAAATGCATGTACTCTTCTAGGGTTAAGGGTTTGGGGGTTTAGGGTTTAGGGGTCTAAGGTTTAGGGGTTTAGGGGTTTAGGGGTTTAGGGGTTTAAGGTTTAGTGGTTTAGGGGCCTCTAGGGGATCATTATTTTTACAACTAATACAAGGATCCAATCTCCCACTTCCCCTTATGCACCAACAAGTTCAGGCTCACTCAGCCTCGGTGTCCAGATTTCGGGTAAGGACTTAAAGGGCATACCAAAACAACTTGGGGTTTGGGGCTTGGGAAGGTTTAGGGCTTTAGAATTTTGGCGGCACCTGCGTGGGGAGGTTTCCAAAGCAGAGGTCCCATTTTGGTCGTTGTAACAGTGACTACATGGATTATGAGGTGGGGGCATGCAAAGGTAAGCCCCCATTTAAGGTTTAGGATTTAGGTTTGGACACCCCCCATGCAAACTTAAGTTCATTATTATTTGGGGCGACAGACAATAAAAAGGAGGCATGCAGCAAAGTAAGAACCTGCTGAAAACACCACAGTTCTGCGTAAGTGTCGGCGCCTTGTGCTCCAAATAAAGGACCAAAACCTTGAAAAGGTCAGCAACACGTGCTCACTCATGTATATATTTGGTGGACCCCCCACACTGCAATAGTGACTATAAGGGATAATAAGGATTGTATTAGGGTCCTACTATATTCCTATTATACCACTATTACAGGTGGGGGGTCCTCCTAATATATAGGCTTCATCATGAGGTTGAGGTTCTTGAGCCAGTTAGCAAGATGCTAAGCCACCACTCAAAATGTGTCCGTTATATTTTGGTACAATTCTGGCATATTACAGGGTTTACGGTTTAGGGTTACAAGTCATGAGAGATCCCTGGCCCACAAAACAATCGCTGCATCCCGTCCGTTGACCCTGTAATGTATGGGGGGTTCCCGAAGTAGGGGTCTATATTGGGGTCTCCCTATTTTGAGAAACTACCATATAAGTAGCTGGCGCGTACATCCCATAAATCAAAGGGTGTTTAGGGTTTAGGGCTACTAGGTGCCCTTCAAAGGACCTAAATCTGACAACCAACCACATGGCAGTTTCGAAAGGAGAGTTGCCCCCCAAAAAAATCAATTCAACAAACATCTGAAGTAGGAATTCCTGACACAATCTCCAGATGGCCCATCTTGGGATAGTCCCTAAAAGAGCATCCCAAACGCCTAGGGACAAGCAGGCCTCTCAATGAGATCCTTCTGCCACACGGCCGGAAGCCACCTTCACAGTTGTTTGGCATGTGCCCAGTATGCGGAACTAGATATACAATTACCAAACCATACAGGTTTAGAGTTTAGGATAGTTTCTATTGCACAAAACAAGAGTACTTGGGACTCTTTGGGGTGGGGATCGCCTTCATATTTTGAGAATCCAGCCGCTGCGTTTGGTTTCCTGCTGCCAAGCAAGCGTCCCCCATATAAGTCTTCCCCAGCTTGTGGAGCAGCAGCTCATGCAAAGGTCCACATGTAGCGTACAAAGAGCGTACGATGATTCTGAACCCTAAGCCCTAAACCCTAAAACCCTAAACCCTACAACCCTAAAACTCTAAAACCCTCAAACCCTAAAACCCTCAAACCCTTACGCTTGGAGACACTCACAGGATCGCATGCTCACTGCCCTCGTAGATGTGAAAGCACAAGATCGCTTACAACGAACGGCTTGCAGGATCCTTCAGTACGGTTTAGGGTTTAGGGTGTAGGGTTTAGGATTTAGGGTTTAGGATTTAGGGTTTAGGATTTAGGGTTTAGGATTTAGCGTTTAGGGTATATAGGGTTTAGGTTATATATTGGGGTTATATGGGGATAATGGAAAAGAAAATGGAAACTACTATTTAGGGCTTAGCGTTTAGGGCTGATATAACCCTAATAATGGAGAATCAAATGGAAAAGAAAATGGAAAATGACATGGAAACTAGGAATATATAGGGACTATTAGGGTGTATAGCCCCTCTTTTGTAGATAGAATATGGCTTTGGGTATAGTATAATAAGATCCCCATATACCCCATGTTCTATGTACTTAAGGGGGACTATAGGGTTAGGGAGTGCATACCCCTGTCAGGTGTTTGTCATGAGGCCACTGCTGGTCTCGATTCCGTGATGTGAGCTACACTTCCCCCTTAATAATGGAGAATCCAATGGAAAAGAACATGGAACATGAAATGGAAACTGCTATATATGGGGTTATGTAGGTGTTGTATGAGCTAGAGTCTAAACTCCTAGCATCCCCTGATTAAGCTCTCTAATGCTCCCCTATATAGTCCCCTACATACCCCCCTTTGAGGAGTTTAGACTATAGCTCATGCGGGCATCTACAAACGAAGGCCTGATTGGGGATTAAGTTTGGGAGTGCATATTTTGGGGGCCCTTTGGCTATGAAGAAGATCTTGGTTACCCTAACTTCTATTCCTATATGATCTTTCAAACCCAAATAACAATCGTAGTAGTATGAAATCAAAGAAGTCTTGCACCACCCTATATACCTTATATTGTTAGCATTACGGTACTTTGGATGGCGCAAGATTTCCTCCATCCACACTCTACAGACCCTAAACCTTGGGTCCTGCCGCCCACACTAACAGTCTACAATAGGGTCATGTTAAGGGCTATATATAGTTATGTTATAAATATTCTCCAGCTGTTAATGTGCGGGGGCAGTACCCAACCTAAACTGAAAGGCATGATCAAATCCCTCATAAGTCGAGGTGCCAGTTCACCAAGTATCCGGAGCCTTTCCTCAGTGCTCTGCGAGCATTCAAACATGATGTTATGAGTCTGAGGGCTCAAGGAACTGTTCAGGTGAGTATGAACCGAGTAAAATTATACGTTAGATGAAATCCTATACCCAAAAAAGAATATAATCTTACCTTTTTTTTGAGGAGTTTGGATTCCAGCTCACACAGAATACTACTCAGGTGAGCCCTGGACTACAGTTGTAATATATCCCTTGATAGGTCCCCCCAAAACCCTATATAGTCCCGTCTAGGCCCCCCCCAACCTACATTTAGTCCGTAGCTCAAGTGGGGAGTTGCTAGGCGGGTACCTGCTTTCCTGCGCAGTCGGAACGATGGAGGGTTTAGGGTTTAGGGGCGTCTGCAGCAACCTTTATGTAGTTTAAAGTCCTGACCAGGAGTATTAAGGCTTGGGGTTTAGGACCCCTTTCCCGTTTGTAGAGTTTTCGAGGGTATATAATACGCATATAAAGCTCCCAAGACCCCAAGAACAAGAGCTCAGAATGGTCACCCAAAGAATTTAGGCTTTAGGGTTCAAGGCCTGGACCCTAAAACTCCGAACGAAACCCACATGGACAGTGGGAAACGTGATGGAAGAAAGACCATTTTTCTAGATAGTTTTGAGCCCAGGAAATCGTTAGGACAATAAACACTAACCCTAGGGATCCAAATATACAAGTAATACCTACATTCGGCCCTAGAGACAATGGGTTACAGACGTTGGGCTGTTTGGATCACTAGAACCTAAACCCTAAACCAAATATTACATACCTACTTTGGGCTGTTGGATCCGATTAGAGTTGCCTACACTTGGGCCCCGAGTGTGGCTACATGGTAACCCTTAGGCCCTAAGTACATACTATATACCTACCCTAAACCTTAAACCCTAAAATCTAATCCCCATACTAGAAAGCTACATGGAGCCTTTGGGTACACGGGCCCCTATGAAGGTGTCGGATGCAGGGTCGAGGGACGACGTGGCTCAGGGTAGGCTTCCTATGATTTTTGGGTGTATAATATAGGATTATTTAGGGATACTGAGAGAGAAAATGGAAACTACTATCGAGGGTTTAGGGCTTGAGCATATTGAGCCAAGCTTGGGACGCGCTGCTTTCTAGCGCCTGTGAGGGGCCTGAACCCTAAACCCGAAGCCCTATAACCCTACAACTCCATGACCCAAAAACCCTAGACCCTTGAAACAAAACCCTAAACAACCTTGTAACCCTGAATCCTATAACCTTACACCCAGACCTCGCCTAAAACTCATAGCCCTGCACTTTAGGCTTACTGGTTCTTTGTAGGGAAAAGGGGATTACAGTATATAGGGACTATATAGGGAGTATATATAGGCGTGGATGTCAAAAATATGGTCCCTTTGTGGGTCCCTATTATAATACGGCACCTAATATTTAGGGCACCCAAAAAGGGACCATAATTTTGACAACCACCCATAGGGATGATTTGCCCTTCTTCCCTAAAAAAACCAGTAAGCAGGGGTCCGGGGTCCTGGCTGTCGGCTGTAGGCTCCCCATTTCCGACGGTTCGGTAGCAAGGTCATCAAAGGTTTGTCATATTGTCATATTTGAAACAACTGCAGTTTAGGGGTTTAGGGGTTTTGGGAAGCTATGCATCCATTTTTTGGATCCTTTAGTGGGTTTGGCTTTTGGTTAACCTTCAACAGGATCGCAACACACTGCCCGCTGCGGTGGTGAAGACAGATCCGCGTCGAGAGCGGGAGTTTTCGAATCGGCAGCTAGCCCTGTTTGGGAGATTCCTGAGCCTTAGCAATTACTTAGGGGTCAGGATTAGGATTTCAGGTTTAGGGTCTACTTTTAGGATTTAAGGTTTAGGGTCTACTTCTAGGATTTAAGGTTTAGGGTCTACTTTTAGGATTTAAGGTTCAAGGTCTACTTGGGGTCTGGGGATAATCCTCTGATGATGTTCGAACTCATCCTCCTTTTGCTCCTACTGCTAGCCCTTTTCGTATTTCTACTGCTCATAGGTTGTATGGTTAATCCAGGGTTCTGATTCCTTTGTAGTTTCCTTATTGGCTTTTAGCAGAACAATACAGGTTAGGAAAAAAAGGTAGGATTCACCATTAAGTTGTAGGCATCCTTGTTGATTTTATACGGGATGATTATACGGGTTATTAAGGGGGATACTAGGACCTTAAACCCTAAACCCTATACTAGAGGGGATACTAGGAGTTTAGACAATGGCTCATATTCAACTGTGACCTAAGCTTGGGGGCACTCCTAGAGCTGATCCGGTTGTGGCTGTGTCTTGGATCGGCCTGTTGTGTGAGTAAAACCTATACTCCTCCCTAAGTAGATAGAAGATTGCTTTGAGTATATTATAATAAGATCCCTATATACCCCATATTCGATCTACTTAAGGGGGACTATAAACCGTGAATCCTGAGGACACACGGCTTGGGGTGTAGGGTAAAGAGAGTATCTCCATTTAGAAGCATGTGTCGAAAGATTTCACTATATCTCAAACTCAGGGCTTTCCCTGTCCTCCCCCAATCCGGGCCATTATTTCATGACAATTGTTGCATACTGCCGAGAACAGGTTTATTCAAGCGAGTTCTTCAGGGCAGCAGTAGCAATTACAAAAAAATGGGGTTCACAACGGTTGGCGTACATGAGCATGTGGCGACTGGATGGATATAGTAGGTTGTCAAAATTATGGTCCCACTTTGGTCCACTATAATAAGGCATCTAAGATGTAGGTAGGGTACCCCGAACAAGTGACCATAATGTTGACAGACCCTCATATAAAAATGGTTCCATAGGACAAAACGAATAGTTGAATTACCAAGTCCAAGTTGAAGATAGTACTGCACTGCTACCCCTTCTAAACAGTTGGATATAGTATAGTTGCATAAAGGCCATTTCTCAATGAATGTACTACACCTAAGATCTCTAAAGCAAGGCTTGCCATTTGCACTTGAAAGCCCGACAGTACATGTAGGATCGAGTTCCTTAATATCATGTGTCCGTTTCTACAGATTATGGAGAGAATCTTCACAAATTATGTTGTGTAGACGTCCAAGCACCAAATCTACACTGCCACACCTCTAAAGCTTTTCAGCAGTAACACAAGAGCTTGGATGTAATTGACGTGATTTTGCTTCTAGATTCCTTTTAAGTTACAGCGTGCGGTACCTCAAGTCGACTTCTTAACAGTATCAGCATGTATTCAGGCCCCTAACATTCCTGAGTCCTAACCATGCCCCCCTAAACGCGTCGATTGGGCTTTGTAGGGCGTATAACAGTATGTGATATAAGGACCCCAGGATTAAGGGCCCATACTAGGGGCCCATAGTTCCAACCTTAGATACATGAAGAAACCTAACCCTAAACCCTAACTTCGACGCTGGAGAGCCATGCGCGTCGCGCTGACGCCGCAACTCCAAAGCGCAGGCAACACTTCCAAATTAAAGGTATTGGGGGTCTAGGGTCAAGGGCATCAGTTCCATGTTAAAGGTGTGTGGTGGCTAAGGGTCTGGGCACCTTAGGGGCAAAAAAAATCCAGGTCAAAGGTGTGTGGGGGTTTAGAGTTTTATGGTTTAGGGTCTAGTGCAACACTTTCAAGTTACAGTTTAGGGTATAGGGTGTGTATCAGTGGACGAACACGGTGCATACGCCTTTTCTTCAGATACAGGGGCGCACACCCTACAGCGCACTTGCGCAGCTTAGCAGCCCACAGGGTTTAGTGTTTTGTGTTTTGGGCTGGCCCAATTCTACATAGATGCCCACAGACGCCTATGGTTGACGTTTCCTACAAGAACCCTAGTTTATTGGTAGAGTATGGAATTTGGTAAATCCGAAAAGCAACTTAATGTCTAAGATATCACATTTCGTGGGGCGCTCATTTTGCGGCCTGAGGTTAACATAATTTGCTTGTTCTCTGGAGAACCCATTAATCCCCTCCCCGTAATGTTAAATCCCCCGACACCCCTAGTATTAAATACTCCCAATATTTTGTAATATACCACATAATTGGCGCATCTAATATGTATGGAAAAACGCATAATGGGTGCATCTAATATTAGCGTGGTGGGTGGTTTTGTCAGGGGGAAGAGATTTTTTCTGGGAAACAGCTCAAGAACGTAGCGCATAAGATGCAGGAAGTAGAGTGCAGAAGTTGGCACGTGGTTGGAGAAGGACTTCAGATTTTTGGGAATGTAGCATCCATCTATTTTTGTGGTTTCCTAAAATCAGGCGTCCCATTTTGGGGTTCCTATGCTAGGAGTTATAACAGTATAAGATCCCAGGTAGCGACAAATATTGAGAATGCTTTTGGGGAGGCTTATGCTAGGAAAGCTCATAGGCCGCCCATGATGGACCGCACATGATATTCAGGGTCCATGTAGGCCCCGCCTTTTTATGGATAGATATGCCCTCCTTATCTACTAATTATGGAGGGTTTGGAGTACTTACATGAAAGCCTATAGACGTCCCCAGCACAGGACCATTATTTCAATTTCTTGATGTAGCATTTGTTGAACGTGAAAATGGAGACTCCTACATCTCCACCTTCAATGCACCTTTCGCCGTCTTAGATACCTAGAACCTGAATCCTTGCCAACGCATCCTAAACCATATGCCCTACATGGTAAACCTGGCACGCAAACATCCTGTGGAATGGGTACTAGACGATAAGGATGGAGATATCAGGGGACGGCTCAGCAAATATTGTGCCCACCTACTCCTAAATGCTATAGTCCCCCTTAAGTAGATAGAATATGGGGTATATGGAGATCTTATTATAATATACCCAAAGCCATCTTCTATCTACTTAAGGGTGACTATACACCCTAGACCCTACATGATAGTTTCCATTTTGTTTTCCATGATCCCCAATAAAACCATATATAATCCTAATATTCTATGTACTTAAGTGGGGATTAGAAGCCCTGAGCCTGAATCGATAAATATAATGCCCTTGCATCTCCAACACCCCCTGCACCTCAAATCCGAACTCATTCGCCGCTGAAGCTGAGCCCCTAAGTCTGCGACACGGTTTAGGATTTAGGGTTTGG
>CAJNIZ010027225.1:22916-77766 GCA_905231905.1 Symbiodinium pilosum
GGCAGACTTTCCAAAGGGGTTTAGGGTTTAGGGTTTAGGGTTTAGGGCTTAGGGTTTAGGGTTTAGGGCTTAGGGTTTAGGGTTTGGGTTTAGGGTTTAACCCTTAATCCCCTCCCCCTGATATTTAACCCCCCCCCCCGCTCCCTAATATTGAATACTCCCAATCTATTATAATATACCATGATGAGGAGTATGTAGTTTCAGGGGGGGGTTGATATTAGGGGGAAGGGATTACCAATGTAACCCGGTGGCACGGATAGCAGTCACTGATCCTCAATGATCCCTAGACCCTAGACTGCTTTGAGAAACCCCATGGTACCCTTGGCAAGCCCGGTTTAGGGTTTAGGGTAAAAGTGTCAACACGATGGTGCATGTGCAGGTCGCTCTCATCCCTAAGTGTTGCCCATTTTATGTGCATCCACACAAGTTTTCTTGCTCTTCTACCCTGACTTCTGTATCAACTTTGTGAGGCTTTGCTGCTAACCCCATAAAACATGTTCAGTGACACTATCAGACCTTGCGCAAACACCATGCTGTAGGGTTTAGGGTTTAGGGTTGGGCATTAGGGGATATAGGTACCCATTGGGGTAATATCTGCAGATATACTGGGGCTATATCAAAAACCTGAAGTGAGAAGGACAAAATTCCAATCCCCATTTAGGGTTCTGGGCTTAGGGTTCCCCCTACAACCCTCATCAAGTATTAAACTGCTCATAACTCCTTTGCCTCAGCCGCCGCCCGCTCTCTGAGCCCCTGGAGTTCAAATCCTGCCCGCGAGGTAGGAAGACGGATGAAAAATAGCTGGGCATTACTTTGTGCTATAGTCTGAACTCCTTCAAGCGGGGTCATACAGGGAATACTATATGGGAGTACTATACAGGTTCTGAAGCTTGAAGAAACGATTGCGGTCTAGAATAAAGCTTGCAGGAGTATAGTCCGATTTTGACAGGAGACGCAGCAGGTGCCACCGCGCTTTTTGACCTGATTGCTTAAGTATGTCAAGATTTCGGATTTAAGGGGTTGTCACTCTAACTGCTGAATTTCAGGCCATGAACGCTGTAGGATTACAAGGTTCTTGTTTAAGAACTTAAATTGAGTTACCACAGTATAGATATACCTTGCAAAGAAGGTTTCCTCCCCCTTGAATTTGTTTTGAAGTGAGAGGTTGACCTTGAGGCTTCGGAGACGAAGGGGTGGACATTATCGCATGTCATTTCATTGTGTTCATTGTGTTCTTGCATGGCTCTGCATCATGTTCTCCCACCAGGAGCAGTAGATTGTAAGCAGCAGCCAACAAGACAGCTAATTGGGGTTGAGGGACAGGTAACTGATGAGATCCACACCCATGTGAGGCATGACCTAGATGCGAGCTAGTACAACTCGCTCACCAGGCGCGCGTGTGCGCCCGACAGAACCAGCGTCTTCGTCGTGCCGACATTGGCATTGGCCAGAACCATGAGTGTCTTTGACCGCAGACAGAGAACATGTCGAGCAAGAGGTCGCCATAGAACAAGCCTGGAATCTCAGATCGTGAATCCGTGAATCCGAACAATTCAGGAAGGGTTGGTTCATCACAGCAATAGGGTAAGGAACCTTGCATGGAAATGTAGAGCTCAATGGTATGTCACAAACCAAAAGGAAGCCTGAAGATGAACAGAGTAAGGGCGCTGGTATTGATGGAAACAAAGCTGACCTTTGGTAGGCTAGGAATAAAGGAAGGGATCCTTATAGCAGTCCCTACAGAACACATCATGGTAGTGTCCATTTTCTTTTTCGCTCCTTCATTCCCAGCTAACCGAAGGCAAGAAAGAGGAGTAGGAAGGGAGAGGTTGAATACGTGGCAACCCTTGTTTGTTTGATTGTTTGTTTATGGTTCCTACGCAAACTGCCTTCCACTAGTAGGCTGCAAGTAGCGAAAGCGGATGATTGCATATGTTGCAAGCCTCGGGTATATGGCCCGTAATTCAACTTCTGGTACGCAATGAGGAGTGACCAGCTCTGATGTCATTCCGTGAAGATCTGACGACGCCAATGCGAATTTATCGAAAGCATGTCTGTAGAAACCTGAGGGATGACGCCTTACTTGGAGGGTCATGGGGACTGAGTAAGCAGGCTACTAATCCCTCTGAGCCGTACAATAACCCCAATGATCCCCATTATTAACCTACCTACTAAGGTCCCCATGACCCTCCAAGTATGTTGCACTCAGCTGAGATGGACGTTCAGCGTAGCAGAGCCCCACCTGCCAAGACCCCCTGTAATTCATGGGTTCCACTATGTCACACCCTACTGCCCAACCTTATACTACCCTGCAAGACTGCCCTCTAACAACATAGGGTGCTGTTAAGATATTAGGGTTGATTCAGGCGAACTGAGGGAGAATCCGTGGCGGTAGTACAGCTAGGCATAGTACTTTGATGAGCTTGTGACTTAGTAGGTATTTACTATCTCCATTAACCCTTATTCTAAGCCCATTAACACTCATTACTAACTGGACATACTAAGCCAAGAGATCCCCAAGTGGGAAGTCCCATGACTTTCGAGTCCCCAGCAGCTACGTCGTTTGGTTTAGGGTTTCAGGCTTAGGGACAGAAATACCATCCCGAATCCTAAGTACTCCTGAGCCTAGGCATTCGGAACTGGTGGCAGCTGCCATGGTGCTCTGACCATGTTCACTAAGAGTGACTTTGAGGGTTAGGGGGGACGGCTTATGGAAAACCCATTGAGGCTATTTCAAGAGGTAGCACCTCTACGCTTTGAAGGACAACATCGTAATAGTAACAGTCCTAGTAAAAGAGCAACAGTGATAGCAGTAGCCGCAACGGAAAGAGAGCTTCTCATTTGTAATATCAGGCTTCAGGCCACTACTATGATCGTGTCTGGGTCATGTGTGCCAACATTGAAGATGTTCATTGTGCAAGCTTTTGAGGGGTTCATGTGATGAAGCAAGCTAAGATGTCGAGTGTAAATTTGCTTTGTAGCTGGGCATTTTCGGTGCAATCTTTTGGGCTGCTATACTCCAACCATTACATGCATAATCAGAGCCCAACATGCAATTTACGGGTTTTTTGAACTGTTCGCAAGTTAAGGACGAATGGCGGATGGAAAAAACTTACAGGGATCTGAGGGTATTGCGCGAAAGGGCTTTGTTCTGGGGGGTTTAGAGTGCATTGGTTCGGCTGCATCGGGCTTTGAAATCAGAAGTTTGTATGAATTCGAAGTTTCAAATACTCTGAGCAACGTCATGATAGTTGTTGAAAGATCAGTGGCTGGCATCCCTTTTCTGCAGTTCGAAGTTAAGAGTTGAGGGGTTGGGGCTGTGGCTTAGCAAATGGGATTTAGGGTTGTGGGTCATGAACTAAGCTCCCAAAACAGTAATCTTCAACGCTTGAATTTGCAACCTGATTGGGGTTCTCGGTTCTTCAATGAAATATTCAGGAGAAGCCTTACTTTACTTCCTCCCAGACCTCCTCTGCGAATCAAGGAGGTTCGACGGTCCCCCTAGCCCTTGAAGAGACTCCTCAGCCCTAGCAAACTAAGTATAATTGAACTCTCCTATTATCCTGTCTCACGGTTAATTCTTCTATCTCCTAGTCTAACAGGGGTAGGTTTAGGCTTTTAAGCACTTCAATGTCAAACTCCAGCTCCTGGTCCTGAATCCATCTTGAGATAAAGGTTTGGGTCCCAATTTATACCCCAAAAAAGATAGTCTGTGTTATAGGGACTTCCAAAAAGGATCCCTGATTTTGGGGAAACCCTAAACGTTAGATATCCCTGTATAACTCCCTATAACTGTAAAGCCCTTTCAGGGTACCCGAGATACTTGGAAACCCCCGAATCCAGGTTTCTAAAAAAGCCAGGACTTGACATCAGCACTTGAGATGCGACTGCGGGAGGCAACCTTGCTGCTTTTAATCCCATAGGCTTTAGGCAAGGTGTTTACCTGAACCCTAAACCCTTATGGGGTTCAGGGTTTTAGGGTTTCGGGTTTAGAGGAGGCTGGGGTTGAGGGTTTAGTTTGGGAGTTGGGGGGTTGAGGGTTCAATGAGTTCAACGTTTGAAGTTAAGATTTGGGGTTTGGGGTCTAGGATCCAGTGTTCAGGGCTCCGGGTTGAGTAACTTGGGGCTTCGGACTAGGATCTACGGTAGGATATTTAGGGTTTCGGGTTTTGGGTTTAGGGTAGGAGACTTACTGTAGTGCGTTGGGGTAGGAGATTTACTGTAGTGTGTTGAATTAGGATGGAGGATTTCGGTTTATTGGATTATGCGCTTCCCCCTAGAATGGAACATCCCTCCACCCGCTAAGCCTGCATGTGTAACCAAGTAGAGTTGCGTTCTTACAGTGCGTAACCTATTCATGGGATGTTGGGCTTGTTAAGACTTATCAAGTGCGAGCTTAAAGTGTCCAGTGTGTGCCTACGAGTGAACATTTTAGAAAAAAGATGTGTGCGTACGCTTTGCAGCCCTGATGCTCATACTGGCGGTGAGACCGTCAGAAACGATCTTTACAAACCAACCTTCTCCTAGATCTCATTGACACCTTCGCTTACTTAAGATTCAGTTGCTACACCGTTTGGTGGGGGAGTCCTGGCTGCCCTAAACCGTGTAACTTCCTTAGGCGCCGCCCGAGGCCGGAATCGCAAGGCCTCATGAAGGAGCCAACGAAGAACCCTCAAGCTGAGTTGCTGTTAAGAAACTTAAATTAAGTTATCATAATGGTTTTATAGTGGGAAGTAGGGCTTCCCCGATATGGTAACTTGAACTAAGTTCCTTAACAGCAAACCAGTGAATAGGAATACTAATACACCAATACCGTCAGTGAGACTAATCGCAAACGAATACTCATACTACTTCAAGGGTCATTGGGACTTAGTAATTAAGTTGATAACCTCTTTAAGCCATATAATAACACCAACTATCCCCATCAATAACCTACGTGCTAAGCCCCACCTAAACCCTAAGCCCATTCTGATACTAATGTCAGGCAGCTCAAAAGGTGGGATGAAGGTGGGTGGGTTAAAGGACCCCTACTATAGGCTCTCCGTATTGGAGCGCATTTCCCATACTCTACCTTCATTCATCCCACCTTCTGAGCGCCTTGATAATAGCAATCGCATCCGAAACCCGGGCCTCAGCTTTGTGCTGCGCAATGGCTGCTTAGATAGTCATGAAAACCTAGTAAGTAAGCTATTTGGGGATAAAATTGGGGTTGTTGGTTTGGGTTTAGGGTTTAGGGAATAGGGTTTATAGTTATATAGGCGATTATGCAGGGTTTAGGGTTTGGGGTTTAGGGGTCGTTGGTGTGGGTTTAGGGTTTAAGTTTTGTTCTGTGGCTTACAGGGATTGTTAACATACTTGCCAATTCCTCCTGACCCTCCAAGTCGGAAGTTGATGATTGCGATGCCCGAAGCCCTAGTGATGCTTGTCATGTACAAAGAAAACACGGATTATACAGGTATAATGGAAAAGAAAATGGAAACTACTATAGTATATTGAGGCTGTATTGAGGTTATATAGGTATAATGGAAGGGAAAATGGAAACTACTATATAGGGTTTAGGGTTTCCCGCACAGTGAAGTAAGCATATTTTTGTTTCAAGGGTTCGGGTTGCCTTGCAGGGCCACAAACAGGAGTCATTATATCAATTCGGAGGACATCCTATGAAGTGCATGCAACCCCAAAGGAAAAGACCCTAAACCTTAAAGCCCAAAGCAAAAGACCCTGGACCCTAAGCCCGATACCCTAAAGCCTTTGAAGTCGCATCAAACGCGAGGCCGGGCTCGTCTTTCTTGTTGGAACACCATGCCGAAACCTGCTAAGTAACGTGAAAAATAAAGCCTATAGTCCCCCTTAAGTAGATAAGATATGGAGTATATGGGGATCTTATTATAATATACCCAAAGCCATATTCCATCTACTTAAGGGGGCCATACCTTCAAACCGTTTCAGTTCGGACTATGCACCGAATGAAGCCCAAACCTGCATCACACTTTCTCGAACTGAAAGCTGTCAGAGACTATTATCCTGTTAGGTAGCTCCCAACATTAAGGTCCCCGTTTGGTACCCCTAAATATTAGGTGCTGTAATAGAACGCCCATAATTTTGAAAATAACACTAGTATCCCCCCTAATAATCCCTATCATGATCCCCTATATAACCCCAAATAAGGAGTTTAGACCTTAAACCCTCTAAACCCAAAACCCTGTTTAGAGGCCGAGCTGCGTCTCACTGCTGTGCTTCAAGATGCCTTCTCCTCAGAGGGCTTTGGGTTGGGATGAAAGGGCTTCTTCAACCTGGCTACCACCACCATCAGATCACAGGAAGACCCAGTCCCCTTAAGTGGATGTGTATATATTAACTAGGGATTTAGGGTATTAGGGTTTGGCGTTTAGGGCTTAGGGTCGTGGACCCTTTGGGTTTAGGGTTTGGAGTGTAGACTGCAATCTTGAGCCTCTTCGGTCCCTGATGTAAAATCAGAGCTTGATTCTACAAACTTGCCAGGTAGACTTTGCGCAGAGAACCAGGGCGAGCGTCGAGCATAAGGCTCATTCTAGCAATTAGGTAGAGTCCTTGACATCATGTGTCAAAGGTGGCATTCTCGGGTGGTAGCAGGAAATTGCCTTCCTATTCAATGCGCAAGCTTAATATCTCCTGACGTGAAGTTGTGGAAGGGTTGGGGTTTAGGATCGGAAACCGGGAGTCTGCAAGGATTCTTTGGGAGTCATATGAGCTATAGTCTAAACTCCTTAAAAGGGGTTATATAGGGGATTATATAGGGGACTACTATAGGGGTTATTAAGGGGGATGCTAGGGGTTTAGACAGTAGCTCATATGGGATGCGGAAAAGAATGCTGGATGGGGACAAACCCAAGTTATAGCTAGGTACAGTAATCTTCTATAGACTCCTGCAAATATTGTTATTGATAACACTGGTGTCACCTAATAGACCTGCGCAGCAAGACTGTCTAGAATGCGCTTGTCGAATTGTGCTCTCTGTCGGGGCTCCATCTTCAAGAAGCCTGCTTGGAAGGAAATGAGGGCTTAGAAGTAGGATATTGATGGATACTCGGCTATTATGTGGCTTATACGGGTTCTTAACCTTCTTGCTACATCTCCCTGACCCTCCAAAAAGTAGTTGGGGGAGGAAGCCCCTGCCGCATAGTGAGATAACGTTTACTTGCTGAAGGTCAGTAGGGTGCTGTCCCCCACACACGGTTTGGGGTTTAGGGCTTGGGGCTTAGGGTTTCGGGCTTAGGGTTTAGAGTTTGGGGTTTAAGCGCTTAGGTTTAGGGTTTGGGGTTACGTGTTCAGGGCTCAGGGTTGAAGGTAAAAGGGTGTTGGGTCTAAGGGTTGAGGGTTCAGGGTTTACAGCTCAGGGATTTTGAAATTATGCCCTAACCTCATGTTTGCAGAAGCCCCGGCGCCTGGAGATGGTTCAGCCCTGCTAGTCAAGCGAAAATGTAAAATTGAATAAGCCAAAGTCTGAACTCCCTAAGGGGGCCTGAAAAATGGCAACATTATTCCCAGAATCCTCATACAAGTGTAGAATAAGATTCCTTTTTTGAACCCTGTTCTCATTTTCAGACCGCAATAGGCCGCTGACACTGCAATGGAACCTCGTGGGATTTTCAGCTGAGCAGGGTAGCTGGGGGTAGGCATGAAAATGTTGCTGAGACCTCGGGGATTCCCAAAATTAGGGGTCCCCTTTTGGGGGCTCCCAATAATAAGGACTATAGTATTTTGGGGTCTGTATTGGGGTCCCCCTATTTTATTGTGTAGAATGGCAACTCTACCTGCATATGCTGGTGAAAAGGATCATTGTGCTTTTACTAGATTTTTCGTAGGTCCCCCTGTATCTCTATGATTCCTCCTGTAGGTCCACCCCCCGACCAAACTTTAGTCCGTAGCTCAAAATTTGGGCCCCCACATTTTCCGAGATGATGGGCTGAGGTCGAATTTCTGGAGGAGTCCTGCCCTCTGCTTATTGTCATGAGGGAGCTTCTGATAAAGGGAGCTCTTATGGACCCCAGGACATAGGGATAATGGAAAAGAAAATGGAAACTACTATATACTATTTAGGGTTTAGGGTTTAGGATTTAGGGTTTAGGGTTCAGGGATTCCAGCGGACCTTAGGGAAACTTCCAAGGGTTCACTGCAGACCCAAAAACTTGAGGCCTAAGTAATATGACCCCGGTTGTTTGGGGAGTTCGATGCGCTAAACCCGAAACCCTAAACCCTATACCGGGTATGCAGCACGTTATCCATAACCAGCCCCAATCCGTACGATCTGCCGCCCACATCAGCAGTGATTTTCATGGGGATACTAGTACAGTTTCCAATATTCAGCAAGATTACACCCTCATTTTGGTTATAGTAGAGACGTTTATAAGAAGAACATGGTCGTACATGGTTCAACCACGCCTCATGTGAGTATTGGATTTGCATTAATTACGGGAGTATTGGAGTCATTTTTCGGGCCCGTGAGACTGGGTAGTATGCATACACCCGCCACAAATCCTGGACCTTGTGAATGCCTGCAGGCTTGTCATTTTCAGGTTGGTTCGAACAGAATCGTTATAAGGCAGACATATTAGTTACGACATACCCATGTTATGGTAACTTAGCATTAGGCTCCTCAACAGGAACCCAGAAGATTCCTACTTCGGGGCTTAGGACGGAGGTTCTCCGCCCCAATTAACTTGTAATACAAATTCAGGCCCATGTCCTCTAACTAGGCACGCCCAGGCTTAAGCTGGGAAATGTAGTAATGGCAACAGCAAGAATAACCGTAATGACAATGGGGGTTTCCCAAAATAAATGATACTTTTTTACGTCTCCCTAGAACGAGCATTATAATATTTTGGGGTCCACTTTATTTCTTTTCGGACACCACAACTAGTACTAGATTTGGTAGTAGAAATTTCACAAGGCTACAACTCGTGCTGATGCCCTCCCTGGGCCAACAGCACTCAGAGCCAAATGGCAGATGCCACTGATAATATACTTAATCAATAGTAATACTAAAAGTAATGATATTGTTACCGACTGTTGCGCAGTAGGTATTTTCAATTATGGTAGCTGCAGAACATGAACCTCCTTGCTAATGCTTTTGTAACCACGATCCTTGCAACGCATGAGTACAGGTGTACATACATATACGCATGTCACCGGATTTCCAGACACCTCCATTGTGAGCAGACCACATATCAGCTACAGTCAGTATTAGGGTTCTCAACAGACAATTATCAGTGGACACAGGGGTCCCTTTCAAATTTGTTTGTATGTCCCCAATGAAGGACGCATTTCCAGTAACCACAGAAGGAATGGTCACAGTAGCTCATGTGATAAGTTTCTTACAGCAAGCCAGAACGAGCGCTACATGATCCAAGACCCTAAGCTGCAAGCATCTCTTTCAACTGGAAAGGCTCAATGCTGAACGATAGCCCAAAGCCTAAAACCCTGAAACCCTTAACCCCACAACCCCATTTTAGTAGTTTCCATTCTCTTTTCCACTATCCCTATACAAAAAAATGTTTTCCTGGGACTGCTTCTGACGCAAAGCATATGTAAACTGGCACTCTTTTTGTTGCCCCCTTATTTGTCAAACAATCATATGACAGTTTTCAAAACTATAAAATCCCAATTGTGGACTCCCCAATTCCCTCTATCATCCCTACAAACATGTAGGTCCCGCCATGGGCATGCCGGCTAAGTCCCCCTGCTCGGCTTGGAATGTTCTCTCCAAGGGGAGTGAGTGAGTGAGTGAATGAGTGTGAGCGAGGTCCTGTGGGCCCCCCATGTTGATAAGCGCCGGTATCCCAAAACCTTCTCCAGTAACCGTGATCCCTAAACCTTAAAAGTACACCTACCAACCTCCAGGTTTCGGCAGTCACTCCATGAGGCCACCTTATCTGGGCTTGCGCGTATTAAGATGGGTTTTGAGCATGGCCACTTTTGGGGGGTTTGCTTCTCAAGGTAGCTTGGTTGCTTTTGGGGCTCAGAGTACCGGACCTCTGGAGGTCGTCTGCGTCTTGCAGCTCACTGTAGAAGCTTAAATACTTGTCAATATCACTTCACATCGATTTGAGGTACCCTATACCACGATGAGATGATCAGTGTACGACTAGAGCAGTGGTACTTCTTCAGGTTTCTAAGTGAGGGGCAGAGCTAGGGATGTCATGATGTTTTTTCGGTTGTATGTTCGTGGAATTGTGTGGCCAATCATGGGTTCTCGACGCATCTGATCGGTGTCATTTTTGAGATTCCAGATAGTGTATAGACCCCTAATTGATACACCCTTTTCCTCTAATGGGAATTACAGTAGGGATCCGAGTATTAAGGCCCTGAAAAGTTGGGGGTTTATTAATCCGGGGTCTACATTAGGCTGTGTGGGTCACATCAGGACTCATCAAGGTTTGTGGCAACGATTGGAGGCCCAATTTGGGATCAGACAACAAAAGCCTGTCTTTGTTCAGCATCTATCTCAGTCAGGTCTCTCCCTTGCGAAACGTCTTCTAGGGGGTTCTATGGGCACGGTATGTACTAGGTGTAAAAGGGTCCCAACGCTAGGTGCCTACATTTGGTCCCCATGGTTCTTTAGGCAGATCGCACCGCTCTTCTCTGAGGTTGCAGAATGTGCTTGTGCAATTGGCAAGATTGCCCCCCCTCCGTCTATATATGAAAATAACGAGAGCCTAAGCCGCTGCAGAAAGTCTTCTGCGCGCAGTTTGAGACTAGAAAAGCAGAAGCCGAAGCTATTTGCTGGAAGAAAGTATGTAAGATGCAAGCTAGATACCCCCAGAACCTGGATCCCTCGTTCCAAAACCAAATTCAAAAGCTCTGGCTCCAAAGTCCTACCATAAACAATAGGCAACAAAAGCCAACTGAGTAGTATTTTATTTGGGGATACTATGGTACCCATTATAGAGTAAGCTTCTATCCTCGTTTTGGGGTATAGTATCTCAAATAAGGAACGTTATCTTACTAGGTTCAACCACCAAAAAAACACTACTCAACTTTCGCAACCATCAGCTAACATCGCCATAACACACTGGACTGCCACAGAGGCTCGCTGAACGTGACCTCCATGGCTCTTTCGTCGTGCGTCCTCCGTCTGGACCAAGGCCCCGCTGTGCTCCATGATGACCTGCAGGTGTACTTCTTGTTTGAACAAAATTGTCCCATTTGAGGTACCATACTGTTGATGGTTGCACCACCTTAAGTCCCTAAAGTCCTAGGAATTACAGTACTTTAGGGCCCCTAGGTAGTGTCCATCAACAGTATACTTTAATACAAAGAATATGGAACCATAATATTAATAATTATTTGGGCCCCTATATTACACGAAGGGCCACAGTAGAATGTACAGTAGATCATCCTAAGGCCCTCTGTTCTTCTGGGCTATAAGAACCTGTATAATTTACTGCAAATTCTACTGTAGTCCTTGTCCCTTACTTGCTTGACCGGGGAATGTAGACCCATGATTAATCAACCCTTTCCTTTTAGGGGGCCTTCATATTAGGATCCCGATTATAATCCCTATCAAGGGGAGGGGGATTATTAATCAGGGGTCCCTAAACCCTAATCCTTAATCCCTAAACCCTAATCCTTGATCCCTAAACCCTAATCCTTAATCCCTAAACCCTAAACCCTAAACCCTTAAACCCCATCATTAATCAGAAATCTATATTACCTCAAGCTAAAGCTTGGGCATCCCCAAAGGTCCTTGCAGGTCCTGATCCCAAGCTGCTGCATTAGCCAGGTAGGTTCCTCCGTATCCCTAACCCTAGAGTTTAGGGATTTAGGGTTTAGGGATCTAGGGATTTAGGGTTTAGGGATTTAGGGTTTGGGGATTAGGTTTTGGGGATTTAGGGTTTTAGGGATTTAGGGTTTAGGGATCTGGAGATTTAGGGCTTGGGGTTTTAGAGTTTAGGGATTGAGGGCTTAGGGTTGAGGACCCTAAACCCTGCTTTGCCGTCAGTGAAAGTCTGGGAATCCCAGGTGTCTCCCGGGCTTGGAGTTGCCCAAGACCTAGGCTTTGCATCCTGCATCCTGGGACCCAATGCACCAATGGATGTTAATGCGGATGTCTTCAAATGAGCTATAGTCTAAATTCCTTAAGGAGGGTTATATAGGGGATTACTACCATAGGGGTTTTGAGGGGGGATACTAGGAGTTTAGAGTATAGTTCAAACGATGACCCCGTGATGTGGGCCCTATGGGATCTCCATGCTCCTGTGACACATGTGAGCTACTGTCAGTATTAGCCTTGTTCAGGGCCCTGAACTGTGGAAATAGGGGTCCCTCATGTAGTTTAGTATAGTCCCTAATATAGTTCCTAGTAAGGAACCAAAATATGTGGGAAATATTGACTCTAGCTCATGTGAAGTTTGTGATGGATCTTAGAGTAAAGGCCGTGGCAGTTTCCGGGTGACGCAGGGGACTCCCAACCCCAAGGGCCCTTACAAGCCTCCCATTTAGCAAACAACCAAACGACCAGCCATCGTCAAGGCCTTCTTCCAGCCGACCCTGCGTGGGTCAAGTTGCCCGAGAGGACCGCCTGGCTACAGGGTTTAGGTCTCAGAGTGACGCGTGTACGGGGTTGTTGTTGAGAAGCTTAATGTAAGTTACTATAGTGGGAAACCATATTCATTATTAGTATATATATATATATACATAGGGTGCCAGAAACCTTGCACCATTTCCGATCCCCCAAAATCTCGCTACTTCTTTGTTGGTCGGATGTGATAGAGACTTTCCTGCATCCACAGCAGGACCTTGGACACGAATGTTTTTGGTTCCCTGTGAGGCAAAGGGCCCATCACAAGGAGCATGGGGTAGGTTGTTTACGGCCATGGGCCAGTAGTTGGGTCCGGTGCACGTAATCTGACAGATGCCCAAAGAGGGACTCCCAACATAACTCCTATACACCCTTAACAGCCACTACAAAAGCCCTGCTTCCATTTCCTGTCCGTTTGATTTTCCGTTATAATCCCGCTTTTCTCGGCTTCAGGCAAAAGATGGTTTCGATCATTTACCAGGTCTCCTGGAATCTTGGGAAGCCAAATTAGAAACTGGTTCATATGGACAACACTAGCGATTCGTATTCAAGCCTACCTAGCCTAGATTGAGGGAAAGCGTCTGTGCATGTCTGCAATTTCGAGCCATGCCAAATCTAAGCTCCTAGCATCCCCCTTAATAGCTCCTACAGTAGTCCCCTATATAATCCCTTCTAGAACCCCATGAAGGAGTTTAGATTATGGCTCACATGACAGCCAGAAGACTGTGTTCACGCCAGGCAATTCTGAAACCACCAGACCTAAGCTTGCCTCAAAAGCTAAAAGTTCAGCAAAGCAACGACGCACTGCAAGAAATTCAGGGCAATGGTAACCTGCATCAAAACTTCTAAGCAAATTAGATATGATATCTTGGGTGGCTGTTTTTGGGGGGCTTGGGGAACTTTTTGCAGGCAGACTTGTTCGTTGTGTTCATGCGTTGTTGTGGCTTTTAACGGAACACTTTTGTGCTGTGCGTCTGACTAGGATAGTGCAGTGGAACGGCAAGAACTGCTGTGCTTGGGCAGATCACGACAAGCATCTACTGGCACAGAACGCTACTGCCAAATGCAGTCAAGGTTTAGCGCTAGATTGTCAGTTTCTGCTGAGATTCATGTGGTATTTTCCCTAAGTAGGGGAACCCCAATAAAGACCCCAAAATACTATAGTCCTTAGACCAAAATGGTACCCCTAATATTGGGAGACCGCTCTTTCCTTTGACTCAAGGGTCGATGTGTCAGGTAGTGAGTTCGCAGAAATTTCGGTTCGGAGTCCTCGGAGGAGAAAGGGAGGTCCAGATGAGCAGCTGTCTGCATGAGAAATGTTCCCAAGGTTTTGTGCATATATAGGGTAACATTATTTAGGAACTCCTGCAACCAGCAGTCAATTCCTCTCATGCTGTCCCAACGCGTGAGACTTTCGGGTTTTACTGATTGTGGCCCGCATTTTCCTTAGATGCACCTTGCTGCCGATTCCCCTTACCCAAACAAGAAGTCGCGTGCCCCAAACCCGAGATCCCAAAACCCTGCTCCCCAACCCTTATGCTTGCAGCGTGCAGGAGGAGGCAGCCGCCACTGCCACACAGATGGAAGCGCTGGAGGTTGGCTCAAAGAAGCAAGTGAAGTAGGATTGTTGTACGGTTTCGGGCGACATTGGGGTGCACATTGAGATGTCCTTTTGGCGGACCATGAGCGGTAGCAAGAACAGTGGTGGCAGAAATGATGGTGGTGTTGGCGGTTCTTAACTTGCGGTGTGACAGGAGCAGCTGGAGTGGCGGAAGACAATGAAGAAATGAAAATGTTCATACGAATGCAAAAGCTGCTATTCTTTGAACTTGCCTAAATGGGCAGCTTTTCATCTCTTATGGACTTCATTCCTAGCCTGCCAGCAGAAATTCTTTGTCAAGCATGGGATATGGTTACATTGGGGTTATCTGGGGGTTATATTGGGGTTACATTAGGGTTATATTAGGGGTGTATTAGGGTTGGGTCCCTAAACCTAAAGCCTAAACGTATTAAACCCATGTTCAAGGGCCTGGCAAACAACAGCGTCATGTTCCTCAACGTTAGACTGCTTAGCCGGTCGTCCCAACCCTATCTTCACCTTCTAAACCCTGACCCCTAAACTCTGGGGTGTGTCAAAGCTGAGGGATGAGAGTTTAATGTTTAGGGTTTAGAGGTTTAGCATTTTCTTGAATCCTTTATTGAGAGCTTCGCAAGTTGCAGTCCGCAAGCAGAACTTGACGAAAGCCTTAGGCCTTAAACGCCGCGAAATCTGATTCCATGACCCTCATATCACTCCATATGGTACTGTAGACCCCAAAATACTATACTCCTCAAATACTATGGGACCACGAAAAAGGTACCACTGATCACCCAGCCTGCAACTACCCGTGACCTATGCATTCCTTGCCCAGAGCTACCCACGAACCTCATATTTCCCATGGTGCAATCCAAAATTATCCCTCAAACCAAGTTTAGGACCACCCATAAACCAACAGGGTTTAGTTTAGGACTTAGAGCATTTTCCCGCCTACGTAACCCCCGACACAATCCCGAACATGACTCCTACAAAGCTGCCTAGAACCCATGAACCTCATATTTCCCTGGCGTCATCCCAAAATAACTTCAACAACCCGACCTATGGCTAGTGTGGAACCTTGAGACGGTTACTTTGGTGTCAACCGGATTTGTCCCCACGTTGGTGGCTGGAATATTCCAGACCATGCTCTCTAGCAATCATTCTGCAAAAAAGCGTATCCGAAAGTATAGAGATAACCGGCAACTTCATCTGACTGGAGGGAGAGAGGCCATCACTAGCAGGATCTAAGACAAAAAAATACCGAGCCCATCCTGCTCCACATGCGACAAGCGCTGGTGAGCAGGCACAAGAACAAGCGGCCATGTGAGCATGTCACAATGAAGAAGTTTCTGAAACGATGAGCCGAAGGAGTTTATGTTCATTCGATTGTTCGATGGCGCTTACGAAGATGAGCACTTTGTGAATCCAGTGGAGACCATGGCCAGAAGCTCAAGTGCGGCTCGTCCATTTAAGGCATGCTTGCCTGCTGGGGAAGCATCCACGGCATTTAGGCTTCCAGACCATCTCCCAGGCAAGCATGAAGTTCTCAGGTTAAATTTCCATTGTCAACTTCATGAACGGGGAAACCTCTGATCTCAAGCATCTTCGGCACGGCCAACGGGCTGGCGGTAGCTGCGCTGTTCTGAGTGGTCCACTTGACCTGCCATCTGGTTTGCCATGTGTCTTTGCTTTGGATTCTGCTTTACTGTAATGGCCTCTCGTTAAAACCGATGTATTCCCAGAGAATCCCCCATCGCCGGTGTAGAGGGTTCCCTGGTCATGTAAGCTCCTACAGTACGCATGAAGCAAAGCGTGGGGAGCTCGGGAAGGCCCGGGTGGCGAAGCTCGAAGCCTCAGACTTTAGCGCCATCGAGGCCCAAAGAGTGGTAAACAAAAAGGGCTATGTACAACTTCAATAAGGCTTTGGGGTGCATTGTATTAGGATTACATATGGAATGCTGTTATACACACAGCATTAGGGAACCTGTGGCCCTTTGGGGTTACATAATCCTGTTGTGAGCAAAGACAGGTAGTTTCCTAAAATAAGGGGACCCCAGTATAGACCCCAATACATTGCCGCAGTATTCTGTAATCCTTACTATGGGAACCTCCAAAAAGGGTACCCCTAATTTCGGGAAACCACGAAATGACCAAGTTTGGGCCAGAGAACTCAGAAACGAGGGGGTGGGTGGTTGTGAACTCAGGGATGTGGATTTGGGGTCATGTGAGCTCTCGTCTACACTCCTTAAGCGTGGTTATATAGGGGATTATACAGGGGAGTAGTAGAGGTGTTAGTAAGGGGGATACCAGGAGTTAAAACTATAGCTCATGTGGAGGCTTAGGGTTGCTTCAGGGGCTTCAGAATTTAGAGCTTTTTAATGTTGAGACGATCGTTTGCGAGCGGCAGGGACTGCTTAGTAGGTTGCATGCTCGATAGGACGTTCAGGATTGTCGAGGACGTGCTTTAGGGGGCTGTAATTGTTAACATACCTGAGGCTACAGCGAGAAAGCCTTAACATTGCCAACGAAGAACTACATGGGAGCTCTTTGTACAGAGCTGGGGCTGTGGCAAAATTACGGCCTGGGACTTTTCGGCAATTCCGGTCCGGTTCACGCGCTTCATGCGGTTTCGGAGATTGAAGGTTTAACGTTTCTCCAGTTCTTAGGCTTGGGCGTGGTACATTGGTTGTCCAGATTGGACTCGACACGTTGAATAGGGCTGGGCTTCGTCAGGAAGACCATTAACGATGATCCTTGCGTATCTGGTGCAAAGTGAGGATTGAAAATTGGGCCATAAACGCTATTATGAGGGACTACTACCGGCATGCATTTTTTATTTCCTACTAAGCACAGGGGGATTTGTGCAGCATGTGCTTCTTTGGAGTACTTCGTACATTCGCCTTGATTACACGTAACCCCAAACCGGATGCTACCAAGATTATTGTTCTCAGGGAATGAGGTTCTCGACAAGGCTCCAGGTTGGTTCGGGGAATGCACGTTCTCTAAGAGGTGAAGTGTCAGATGCAGCACCGACTTCCCAGGAAAACAGACCCCCAAAAAACAAGACCTTAATCCTTCAACTGGGGAATTCAGTCCAGTTGCCAAGCAGTCTGAATTGCCTGAACCATAATACCAAACCCATCCCAACCCCGACAACAAAAGAAAAGCTTCAACCTTCCCTAAGCCCGTGTTGCAGATGCATCAAAAGGTCGGGCCACTCATCCATTCCCGTGCATCAGTAGCATCTTCAACGCAATCCCCCGGCCCTGGATCACAGATGAGGCAACTCTGAACATGTGCATCGCGCCGTAAACGCCGCAAACTTGATACTTTACACAGACCCCCAACTGAGCAGGGAAAATCCCGAGTAATAACCAGCTAACATCCAATAGTCTCTTATAGATACCATCTTAGATAAAATGGTAGTTTCCATTTTCTTCTCCATTATCCCTATAACCCCTATATAACCCCTAACCCATCATCCCCAATAAGGAACAAAAGCTCACCTGGCCTCACATGCAGCAAAGTTAGATGCTCTTCAGGCAGTTCCGGGCATCATCGCCAAAGCCAATGCTATGGATGCCCCTTGGCCGGAACCTGCCCTAAAGCCGTTTAGGGTTTAGGGTTTAAACCTTCTCTTCTTGCAGGTCGAGAATATTCATAGCTTATTCAGCTGCTACAACCTAATTATATCTATGGTAATGGCAAGTAGGGTGCAGATACTTGTCATTTTTTAATAATTGTTGTAGACACTTTCCATTCGTGTCCCCAAGAGGGCCAATACGGGAAATTGTCTGAATACTTCCGTCTTTTGGGAATGACGGAACTTGGGTGTCTTCCAAGATTTTCACGCTATTCAAGCACTTCAAGATGCAGCTGAAAATTGTTGCAATAATGACTGTGTATTCTTATCCCATACCCTAAACCTAAACCTTAAAACCCTGAAATTTTGCGCCTGTGATCTTGAGCCACTGGTTGAAATTGACATTTTGGCGAAGGTGATTGTGCAACTGTTGTCGTAGGGCAGGCTTACTCGTTTGGTTGTGGCGACGATTGCTATGGTACATTATAGTATACTAAAGTATAATATAGTACAGTATAGTACAAAAAAGACAGTATGGTAAAATATAGTATGCACCCTGGTGTTTGAAGCTGGTAAGACTTGTTATGAGCCTGGTTGAACTTCTTTTGTTTGCTTGCAGATGGTCTGGGGGGTTGCTGATATTGTATATGCAAACTTGTTGGTGGTGGTGTTTCTTACTTTCTTGCATATTCGTATGTTGCTGTCCAAAAAAGAAGTGCGGTAGTGTCTTTTGTTAGAGAGTGGTGGTCGGTTTGTTGTCGTATAGACTTGAACTTGCAGGAATAATACGTTGAGGGATTGCATTTGGCACGCTGCTCACATTGTGGAAAAAGTGTTACATCAGAATCCTCATGGAGTTCCCACGTGCTTAAGTCTTCGTTATGAAAATTCCGAACAGATAACCCGTAATTCTGCAAGAACCGACGTTCCAAACCCTAAGAACATGAAAATAAGCCCAAGAACAAGCACCGTCCAGCGCCATGAACGAAACCGCAAGACCAAATGAACCCGTAAATTTCAAGAGCCCCTTATCCCTTCTACCCTACACCGTGTGATACTCTCAAAATTCACCCATGATGTCTGTACAAAATCTCATGCAGCCTGAATGCAATCCTTCGATGCGAGGTTGTTACAGTCACCTTTGCCAAAGTGGTGGAGTGCTTTACAGTGCGATGTCCAAGGCTCGTGTAGCAAAGCTGGAGGAGCTCGACTTCAGCACCCTGCAGGCAAATGTCTCAGACCCCCAGGGAGGTCTGAAATTTTAATTGAGTAGTATTTTATTTGGGGATACTATGGTACCCAATATAGAGTAAGATTATATCCTCCTTTTGGGGTATAGTATTTTACATAAAGAATATTATCTTACTGGGCTTAACCACCAAAAAAAACATTACTCAATTGCCCTGGAGTCCAATGGGGACTTGCACAGAGGTGATGTAGGGTTCTTCTAGATTTGGGGAGGGTATCCAAACTTTAGACCATTCCCGGGTCTGAGCTGTGGCTTACTAAAAAGTGTGCAAGCTTGAACGAAGCCCGATGCTTTCTCGGGTTTTCCCAATGTCAGGGGTACTTTCTTGGGGGTCCCTATAACAAGGGCTCTAGTATATTGGGGTCTATATTGGGGTCTCCCTTTGTAGGGAAACTGCCATATGGTAGGTTGTCAAGAGTATGATCCCCTTTTAGGTCCCCGTTACAGCGCAGCTTCTACGATTCAGGGTACCCAGAAAGGGACCACACTTTTCAGATCCCCCCCATATGAGATATGGTCTAGACACCTAGTATCCCACTTCATAACCGCTATAAACTTCCCCTGTATTATCTAGTATCCCCATCCATAGCCATTATAATATTCCCTTACAGAATTTGAGAGTATAGTTCATGTAGCCTAGCAATGGCCCTCACAGCATGGGCTCTTGGTCGTGAGCTTCACGCCTGAGGTTGTTTTGGGTATGGGCTGGCCTTCTATCCGATCCATCTCAAACAGCATTCATGAAGAGTCTAAACTCCTCAGAGGGTGTTAAATAATGGGTATATGGGCGAGAATTACAGGGGTTATGGAGGGGGATACTAGACTATGTAGAGGAGTATTTTAGGGATTATGAGGGGGGATACTAAGAGTTTAGACTATGGCTCACATGCTCCGGCCAGCCTTCAAGCCACGTGTTTCGCGAATTTGGGACTGAACCCCGCAAACCAAGACCTAAAATGAGAAAGCAGACATCCTCCATCCTAAATCCCGCTACCCCAGATTCGTATACCGAAAACCTGAAACCCGGAGAGCTTCCAATCCCAGCAGGCCGCAACCCCTCATCCTCATTCTGAAGATTCTTGAACCTTGCATCCAAAACTGCAAAGCCTATGCTTTACGCCAGGAAGTGCCAACTGTTACAGCCGCTGCGGACGCCTTAGATGCAGCTTGGCTGGAGGAGTCCACTTGAGGAAATATCAAAAGCCAGGGTAAAGTAAGGGCCAAAGTAACTACCCATGTCTTGGTTCTACATTTCTTTCATGACCCTCATAACCATGGCATAGGGTAGCTCAAGTAGGAACCTACGTTTGGGCTGTAGGGTTGCACATATCCCGAGATATGGGTACCATGAGGGACATGAAGCGGGTAAGGGCATAGCAGGGCTCCGTATTCAACATTGCACAAGGGCTACATTGAGACACTTTCCCTTCATTCAGCCACACAAATAGGAATCTATGCTCGCAGAATAGGGGTGCCCTAAAGCCCAAACCTCAAACCTTATCCAAGAAGGGTAGAACAGTCCTCTTTGACTGAACGGCGATGGTCCGCCTTGAGTCGTGTGAACAGGCCCCAAATGGGAGTTTCCCAAAATCAGGGGTCCCTTTAAAGGGCTTACAGGGTTTCTACAAGTTTTTATATAAGGTTTAGGGATTAGGGTTTAGGTTTTCCCAAAATCAAGGGTACCAGTTTTCGAGATCCCATAAGAAGGATTATAGTATTTGGGGTCAATACTGAGGTCCACTGATTTTGGGAAAATACCAAAGATTTGGGCGTTCAGGTATGTGTTTGGTTTCCCGGCTTGGGAAAGTACCACACGACCTAACCTCAAACTTCCTGCATGTTTTAGCTGAGGCCCGTGTGGCGAAGCTTGAAGCCGTGGATTTCAACAGTCAGAAGGCATGACGGGTGTTGAAGCGTAGGCTGTGTGATTGACCTGGCAATAGACAAGTCAGAGGATGCCGTTTCCCAGAATTCTTTCTGCTAGTGATAAATCAATCTGATGACAGTTATCTCTAGCGCCTAGCCTCATGTTGAGGTTGCAAGTGCAGCTCAGTCTCCACGAATGGTCCTGCAATCTTGACCACTCCTGGATGTCGTGTTGCTAATGGCTCGGCGATCAACCTGCTTTTGCTAGGGTTGAGCCTGTAGGTTTTCAGGTTCAGATGATCAACTCTTTCAGGCTGTCGGTACACCATCCTACTTTAAGTCCACTAAGACCAGGTTCTTATTTCGGCTGCAGTGAAAGCCTGAAGGCAGGACCCAAAGCCGCATATAGTCTGAAGATGAGTAGCATGAGAATCATCAAATTTGGGGCCTCAAGGGGGACCATTGTGAAAAATGTCGAGCGTATACAAGGCAGAGAGATCTTGTCCGCTAGCTCGAGGAAGAGCACCTGAATCCCAACCCACCTAAAACTCTTAACCTGGTTAAGACCTGAAACCTACGGAAGTACAGCTAGTAGCATTGATTATGATTCTTGTAGGAACAATGATAGTAATACAGTATTGATACTCGTCATAATGTTAACAGTAAGCCTTGAAACCCTAAAGCCTAAGTTGAGGAAACTCATTCTACAAGCCCATAGCTTTAAAAAGGACCATCCTTGGCCGCTTTTCCAGCATTTGGAGGATCAGGGATGCTTCGTAAGTTGGTTCAGAATGGGTATAAAGGGGATTATTTCCAGGTTGATGGAGATAATACCTTACTTACCAAGTCCGTGACCCTCCGAGCAGGTGCAAGAAATGGAGAAGGCTGTGGCGCGGGAGAGCTTGACGACTTTAACGCACCCCAATCCAGACTTATGGTTGTTCAACTTAGGGATACTACTTGGAGGGTCATGGGGACTTAGTCAGTAGGTTAATAACCCCTAGAAGCCATATACTAATCCCAATTATCCCCATCTTTATCCTACTTACTAAGTCCCCATGACCCTCCAAGTAGAGATTAGGGTTTATGGTTGGAGGAAATCTTGCACCACGTTATGTACCCTATACACTAGGACTTACAATACTATGGGGTGCCCAAGTGGTGCAGGATTTCCTTCACCCACCGCAGACTCAGAGCTAGGTGGGTCAGGCCATGTTTCAGAGATGTTTACCGAATAGTTCTTTTCTGGCAATAAAGAGGCGATAAAGATGAGAAGGATTGCCAGGAACAGAATTGTTTTTAGGGCAATGAGAAAAACATTGTCAGGGTTGACCCACGGAGGCTCCGCTCGAACGACAGTAGTCCTTGTAGCGCCCTTTTGGGGCTTTCATGGTAATTTCGGAGAGGGTACCCATCTGCAGCTTTGTCATGACTAGCCTCATGAACTTGCTGTCATGATGGTCACTGTTGTTGCTACTCCTGTGGCTGTTCTGTTTTGGCTCATCATATCACCATGTTGATTTTGCATCCACCCGTGCGGCACGGCATTCCGGACTCCATTCGGCTTGCAACGATGCAAAACTGAGTTGCAATGCTGCCAACCTGCAAGGCCCAACAAAAGGCTCAGGGTGTAGGTGTCGGAGACCTTCTGGGCTCCAGGTGTTGCAAGATATGCAGTAGTGATATTTTCGCGCCTGAACGCCTGAGGCTTAAGCCTCCTGTTCAGATTCATGGGTCTGTCTGGAAAATAAAGGCTCCTTCTTGGGGATCTGTACAATGGGGATTATACTGTTTTGGGGTCTTTTTTGGGTCCCCATTTGGGGAACGTATCCCAGCATCCCGCTGTATGCTTGTGCAGCTCTTGATCCTTCACGGTGCCACACACTGAATGGTTTTTCTCAGCGGTGTAACATTCTGCTCTCACCATCGTAAAGATCAAGGACACAGATATCTTCAAGTGACTGGTTTGATTTACGCAGCGTCCATTTCGAAGCTTGCTCACTCTCTCTGTCTCGTTGTCCCACTCTCTTGCCTTTCCATACTCCATACATGATGGAAGTCCAGGCTCCTTTTCCGTAATTTTACATGTTTAGGATCCCATTCTGCGGAGGGCTGGGGTTGCACAAAGAGGTCCTAACACACGAACCTATGTTTCTACCGAGTAACGTAATTGCTTTCGAAATTTACACTCCCTCTCTACCTCATTTTTCTGCGCAGTTAGCTACTGGCCGCCCCGCCTTCCATTCCAGCTCAGGCAGTTTGCGGAACTGGCATTGCAGCAGGCACGGCCTAGTGTGGCAATAAAACTGTCACATGAGCTGGATTTTCTGGAGAATACTACTGGTGGAACATCAATGACAACAGTGGTAGAACAAGGGTATATGACATTTGCAGCAATCGCAGGAACAAGACTAACAAGACCTCCCAACTGTTTTTAACTATCACGAATTGCACTGCAACAACTGCGCAATCCAAAAGCTTCTATGTAGAAGGCGGTGTGTAATCATAGCATGAGGTACTTCCAGTAGACTTTAAATGGTATTGGTAAGTACCTTTCCCTTGCTTGAGCTGCGCAGGTTGAGGTTTAGGATTTAGAGCTTTGGGGTTCAGAGATACGGGTCAGGAGCTTACTGTAGGTTTAGGGTTATGGCAAATGCTAAAATGTAATAAAAAAAAAAACAGTTAATTGAGGGATATAGAATCAACAGTTGCGGCCCCAGGGTGGTTCATATGAGTTGGGAATGTATTTGTGAGAATATGACGGTTCCTGGAGGAATCTCGGTACGCGGACTGATCTTGTTCTTGCTCACCCACAAAAACCCGCTAGCAACCCCCAACCTCAACTGCCTATTGTAGGACAGTAGAAGGTTTTATTGTTTTTGTCTGGTATATTGGGGTAGTGGAAAAGAAAAAGGAAATTTCTAGGATTTTTTAGGGATTATATAGGGGTTATATACGGGTTTTACTGTTTTTGTTTGTGTGTGTGTGTGCGTTTGCGACGGGTGTTCATCGCAGCACCGATACTAACTATCTCTGCAGCTTAATCCGAAATTGCGTCACTGCTTTTGCAAGTATGAAGGCCCAAAACCTAAGACGCTCAGGAGGGAAACAATGGCGGAACCTCCGTTCACTAGAATAGCATTAAACAGCAAACGATTCATCATTTTAAGCATCGTTAAGGGCCCTTGGGATACAACCCTGGTATAGTGCTGATATGCCCTTTCTACAGCATCCTGATACTGAAAGGACGACATGGAGCTGCAACTGGAGTCGATTCGATTTGCAATACCGCTCAACGCGCAGAAGCGGAGGTCTGATTTCCAGAAAGCATATTCAAAGACACTTGAGCCACAGACCAAGCAGTTAGGGTTCAAGGTATGGTTGGGGGTTTCGGGCTTAGGGTTTTGGGGTTTGGGCTTCAAGGTTTAGGGATTAGACTAGGGCTCAGGGTTCTTCAAACACAAGCTCTAAACCTCAGAAGCAAACATTGTGGACACCAAGTCGTTATGTGCCACTGCTTAAGGAGAAACGAGACAATTCGTGAGGGAACACTGGAGTAGGAGTAGACATGAAGATTGAGTATTTGCCATCTCCAAGGCTACCTTTCAGCTGGGTTCCACTTATCCACTAATTGCCTCACAGGGACATGATCTAGATTTGAGACCTTGAGCCCAAAAGCTGCTAGACATGAGAACTAACAGGGTTTTGCTGTCCAAAAAGCCTACGACTTCACCCTACCTACTAGGATCAAAATTGAACCCTGAGGTTTGCAAACCAACCCTGGCCACAGCCAGAAGCACTGTACATCAGCGCCAGCTCCCGAAGCCTATAGGGAATTAGGGTTTTAGGGTTTAGGGTTTAGGGTTATAAATTCACCTTTTACCTTCAAAGGCAATCATCAAGCCCTGAACGTTTCCTTCAAAATCTATCAATCCTAGAGCCAAATAAGATACGTGATGACCCCTAAAGCGGTGTTAACAGAAGGCAGTGACCGAATGTATTTCACCAAAGCCCTACAGACAAACCTTAAGCCCTCCCAGGCAAAAAGCACATGGCGACAAAAAGTTAGAAGCTTGAGGGTTCAGTGTTGGGGTGTAGGATTGAGCCTAGGACCTTAAACCTCCCCAAACAAAGACATTTGAGCTAACATCCGAAAGCCTGCAGAGGTGGCCAAAGGAAGCCACGCCAAATGCATCAGCTTCTGCGCAGGCTTTCAATGTGTGTTCGGCGGAATCCCCTAAACCTGCGGCAGTAGCAAAAAATGGCTCGCCCTTAGGTGCCTTTCGGTTTTCATCTTTCACCCTAGAGGAAAACAGGTTACCTTCTACCACCGAAAGAGTCAACGTTTGGAGGCCTTTTTGCTTTTGGGACGTGGGCTTGGGTAAAAATTCTTCCGTGTCGAAAGAAAGTTCATTTTCAAGCCTAAGCCCGCAGATGGTGATTTTCTTCTGAGATCATAGGCCCCTTGCCGGATGTCCTTATGTTGGGTTTAGGATTTCTTTGGCAGGCAAACGAAGCTGAAGCTTCTGCCATCTCAGAGCTTCCCTGCCGCATTGTTTGCAACATCTTCGAGCTCGGATTTTGGTTTAATGTTGGGAGTGTTGGCTCCTAGTTCGGTGCATTGGCCGATTTATGAGGATTCGAGGTCTTGTGTTTAGGGATTTTCAATGATAACGCCGGTACTAGCGGCCCATGGTTTTAGCTTTGGATGTTGTTCAGGGCTTGTGAGAAGTACCTTTGATCACAGGTAATCTTTCGGGTCTTGGCTGTCAACACTTCAGGTTAAAGCTGATGAAGGACATCCTGCACCACCATAGCTCCCTCCAAGTATTAGGAATCACAATATTGTAGGGGCCCTAGGTGGTGCAGCATGTCCCCCATCAACAGAATCACTCTTGGCAAGAAGCAAATTTTTTGCGGCCCTCGGAGAAAACATCGTTTGCTGGGATTGCATGGGGGCATGAGCTGGTAGTTGCATCTAAGGACCCCACCATGCATAAGTAACTTCCGGATAAGATGCAGATTGCGGGGTGGACAAGCCCGAAGCTGAGGTGTTTGACAAAGCGGCAAACCGCCATGGAGCAGCAGTTCGAGGATGGCTAGTATGTGACACTTATTGGGTAACTTAGGTTTCAGAATAAGATGGATGTATAGTAGATAGCGAGGTGACCTGAGTATGGTATTCAGTTCCTTGACAGCAACCACGCCTTGGGCTCTCATCTCAGGCATTTCAAAATTCAGGGTTGACGATCTAGGAGCAAAGACAGCAGAAGTATTCTCAGGAATCAAATTTCCAAGCCTTCTTTGCTTGCCTGTCACAAGGACTCCCTGAGCTGTTCATGATAATTGGCAGTTTGTAGGACTTACCCTTCAACTGTTCTGGGCTCATAACCCTATTTATAACCCACCTGTTAACCTTCTAGAGGTTAGCACAAGCGTAAGTATGCTTACAACCCCAGTTGTCCTATGAACCTTCTGGCGAACTGAACTCCTTCAAGGGGGTTATATTGGGACTATATATGGGACTACACACGGGAGTATTATAGAAATTACTGAGGTGCATACTACGGGTTTAGATGATAGCTCAGGTAATTCGTCGTGCTTTCCATTCTGAGTGCTATATCTGTACCTCTCAGCCTCAAACTGCAACCCTACGCCTACGCCCTAAAGTGTAGACTTACATCTGATCAGTAGGAAATGAAAGCAGGGACAGAAAATGGAAATCATCAGATGACTGGTTGCTATGTGGCGGCTATTATCCCCTAAACACTAAACCCTAAACCCTGAAGATCTATTCTTTCATTCCTGGCCTTCCTAACCAGATCTAAGCTGAGCTCTGAACTGTAAAGCGTGGCGTAGACCTTGAACCTAATTAGGGGTCAGATTCTGCCCACGTTTCACTCCCAAAAGGGCAATCATGCTTATAGCCTAAGCATTCAGTACACAATCCCCGGGCAAAAAGGGCTTCGGAACCCTTTCGGAACTCTATCTGGGCACCTCTGCATTTTGGAGGAGTTTGGCCGAACGCTGCTGTCTTTGCTGAGCGATTTCCAAGCAGCTGCGCCGCACGAGTTTTCCAGTGCTTATAAGCAATCTCATAATTCACACCTTCCCAACCTCAAGTTGTTATCGCGCTCCTTTACAGCAGCACGTCCAGAAGCAGAGCATAAGATTGCAAAGTAACTATGCAGCCGGAATCCTGAAGCAGAGGGCAAAATGAAGCTTCAGGAGCAGGCCCGGGGCCTTGCGAAAGCTCCATCCCCCAATTCTGTCAGGGCTTCAAGCTCTCAAAGTTGGTGAACATGGAACATAGGAGTGTTGCAAGCATGCATGCAAAGACTTTTCAGCCTTCTGCAAGCTTCATGTAAGGCTTTCACAGCTTGGGATGTTGATCCCTCAGTTCATATACTTCATGCAGTGCTTGATGACCTGAAAGAAATGGAAAGGACGTACGTGCTGAAGAGGAAGTAGCATGTTCAGGTTACTGGAGGCACGCATGCAGATCAAGAAATGCAGGTTTTGGAGACGACAAGGAGTGCGCGTATGAGGTTGAGATTTCGGGAATGCCTGTTGGAAGTTTGAGTTCGCAGGGCATACAAAAATGGGATGGCAGTGACTTCCTCAGCCTTCGCGGATAGAGTCGTGCAGATGCCTGAATAGTTAAAACACTGTTGGAGTGAAATCCTTTTGGAAGAATAGCACAACATTTCCCGAACCCTCATTGCATGTACAGAGGTCCCTACATTAACTCCTGAGGAATCCTCCCACCACCCCACGGCCTATCATCCCCAAACTTTATCCAGAACCTTTCGCTGGGCCAAGTAGGCCAGTGGTAACAGACCCATGGGGAAAGGTCCATTCAGCCCAGAGCGAACACCGCTTGGACTTGCTGGAGGCGGCTCTTGGCCAGAGCTCCTGGAGTATTCTTAAGGTGCATCCTCTCTCGGCGGCAGTAGGGAGCTCTGCTTTCTAGATCCTCCCGGAGGTCTGGGGAATTCTCGGGAAAGGGCCATAAAAAAACGTGATACTTCCGGCTACTCTGCATGGCGTTCTGGGGCTTTCAAGGTTTGTTGTGCACCTTGAAGGATCGGAATTGTGTTGATGATGCTCGCGAGTGGAACGCTGAAGCACAATTGGAACCCATGTCGGGCGTAATCGGGACCAGAAGGGCTTTAAAACAAAGACAAACTATCCAAAGTGCTTCAAACATAGTGTTTTTGCAAAGGCTGACCATGTTTTTGGCCCATATGTACCCTTTCTGCAATTCAGAATCAACATTTTGCCGTTTGTGGGAGGTTTAAGTGGTGCATGACGGTGGCATAGCAGCCCCCAAAGTGCTGCAAATGCGGCGATGCTCAGCCTACAGGGCTTGGCCTGGGTAATGCCCATTCGTATGCTTGTCATGCAGTACAGCGGCTACCAATGGGCTATACAGGGGATAATGGAAAAGAATATGGGAACTACTACAGTATATTGCAGTATATTGGGGTTTTATATTATATATACAGTATGGGGGTATGTAGGGACTTTATGAGTTTACAGCCAGAAATACTACGCACCACTTTTGGGCGTTTTATCATGAGCATCCTGGGGCCTGTCTGGGCCACCCAGTTCCCTGTTGATACTGCACATATGGCCCCTCCAAGACCCTACGTATGTTGAGATGTCCAAAAATGAGAAGTGAGCGCCCCATTGTGCTGAGGAGGCTGGCCAGAAAAATTGCCCCAAACCTTCCGTAGCGTTTGGGGACGCCCCAAAAGCGCACCCAAAAAAAGTCTCAAGTCGAGACCACCAAAACCCATTTCGTGAAAAGGTCGGCAGAAGTGGTGTCACCCCGTACAAAGCATACATAGTTCTGGCCATGCGTGCATCCACATTAAACCATGATGGCCAGGCCTGATTTCCTAAACTTTGTAGGTTGCGATAACCCTCCGTGTAAGCTCGGAGATGTTTGGATTCAGAATTCCACTGTGGATGAAATGAGGAGTCTCAAACTGAAGGTTTAGGAGTTATAGAGGTGCATAGCAGACATCATACATGGTTTAAGAAGCCCTGCACTTAAGAAAAAACAAATAAAGCTCATAGAGAGCCCAGCAGTGAATGACTTCCTCTCACTGAAGGGGCCCTTCAGAAGGCCCTTTCGAAGGGATCGCCTTTTGAAGTGCTAAAGTGTTTTAAGCCCGTGATTGTAGAAAGCTGTCAGAACTGTTTTAGCTTCGCAGCACCCAAAGAAAGTGGAGCTCAATTTCCCTCAAACGGCTCAACGTTAAACCCGGTCTGCTGCAGAATTCTTCATAGAGCATGACAAGTTTTGGAATCGTTGCCTTAAGCAGCACAGGTGAAACAGCAACTCAACCGGATACAAGGAATCATACAAAGGCAGTTGATCAGAGTAAAAGTGAGTGCAAGGCACCCTTCAAAACAAAGCCTCCGCAATCCCTTCATGCCTGGATGACCCGGCTCCTCGAACTGGCTTGATATACTTGATCCTGTAACTCGGGGACTTGGAGAGCTCAGCAATATTTTGAGTAAAGCGACCGCCATCAACGTAGAAGCATAAGACACTTGGGCAAACTGCATATAAGGTATATTTTGTTAACAAGGCCCGTCCCCCAAGAAGCTATGTCACAGCAGAACCTCGGGGAGTTCAGGGCTCAACACTCAATCACGTCAATTCCCACCTATATGATCAGGAGTGGAGACGACAAAAGGCTTCCAAGACTGACGCGCCATCGCTCGTTTCAAAGTGATGATGAAGAGGTCTGAATAGGTTGTTGCTTGTTTAAGCATCTTCCTTGAGGTTCACTTCCCTGAAGTTTTTTGGGTCAAACCCCTTTCAATGGCTATCCAGATCCGACCCTCCATGTCATGTGATTTACCTTGTGAGCAGATTCAGAAGGTTCTGGGAAGTCCGCAGCATGTTTGAGTCTGCAAAAGCCAATCTCAACAAGGAGTTGACTTCTCTACCTGTACACTCGTGAGGAATTCCATTGGACATGCCGAAGTACCTTGCTCGGACTTTAGCACATGTGCACGAGTGCCCGGTTCCGGACACAAAGTCTGGCAAACCGCGAATTCAAAGACGTAACATTGACCATGGAGAGCGCACGGCAGCTCAACACAGCCCAGCCGGATGTCAGGGCAACAGGGACCAGCAACTCATCACCCATGGGATAAAAGCAACCTTCACAACAAGTCATCACACTCTTTAATTGTGGCTCCATTCTATGACGTACCACTTCGAGTTTGTGTGATAAACTGAGCGTTTTCCTTTCTCTGGTTCTGCCGCCATTTTTGCAAATCAGCTTCTCTGACAGTTGACTTTTCCCCATCAGTTGAAATAGACCTTGTCTAATGTGCACTAGATACTTTTCTGATTGTCTAGGCCGCTACATTCTGGAGGAAGCGCGGTGCAAGATTTTTCATCCACTGTCGAATTCTTGAGGCTGTTTGAATTGTCGAGAGCACGTGTGCCAAGCAACCCTATGAGCATAAGTAGATCATGTAGCAGATCATGTGCCTGGTGATCCATACCAGTAAACCACATCAGAAACGGACCAAAGCAAGCTGTACGATCTGAAATTTTCTGTTGCGTTGCAACTAGAAATCTTCTGGGCCGTGCTTTCCATTGTTGTTGGAATCTTAGTCTTCTGACGGTATTTTAGCTGATTTCCAAATCCTGTGGCATGCGCAGACCGATGAACTTCACACTCACTGAGGTTTTGTTTTTGTGGTTATGTTTCCTACCTGGTGGCATTTTCAGGGTTTTGGGGTGGTACTGGAGACATATTGAGAACTCAGGTCGCGGTTTAGGACGCCTTCCAAAGATTTGGAGTGTGTGAAAACTGGACATTCCTGCTGGAACCACAGGCCTATGCCTTGAACGCGTTACTTCTGAGGTTGTCTCAAATCTTGAAGCACTGAAACTTTTTGCGCTAGATGCCAAATCTTCAGCGACGCCACAACGTACTACAAAGCCCCAGAACTGACCCTGAAATACGTGCAACTTCCATTAAAAACTAGCAGGCACAGTTATGCTCGTCTTCAACAAAGTACCTCAAGCTTCCCTTTAGGTATTTTGGTCAGCACAGTTTCTGTGTTTCAGAGAGGTCTTGATTTTTGTCCGTCCACCACCACCAATGCATGAAACAGACTTTGTGACAAGAAATGCCGTTTATTCAAGGGAATGGCTGCAGCAAGTTTGATTTCAGATACACCTTGCACCATCCCATATACCGTATACAGTTACCAAGCACTCTGAAGGTCTTGAGCTCCGAAGTGCTTAGCCCTGTATCTTCTGACGTTGCACATACTCGCATATTGCCGCACATTATCCCTTCAAATGCCTAACTTTCTGAAGCCACTATGAAACTTCAGATTGGGAATATTGGTTGGTAACAAACCACATCGCCATAAAATGACATACTCCAACGACCATGTTAGATTGTTCAAGTATCGTCGCTGACTTTATACTTTGAATCTTGGCACGCCGCGAAATCATCCAAACATAATGACCCCAGACCTAAGGCCCTGCAGTTTTCCAAGCAACTGTCCGAATTCGTGGGTTCCGCTTATTCAGGCAGATCTCTGCATTACTTCGCCATTTTCAAAGCAGAGATTCAAACAGGCTTCTATGTGTCTATGTCAAAAGAGCTCTGTGGGTACCCTTCCTTACTTTTGATGCAACCTTAGAAAAGTCCGTATTAGGGGTTAAATGTTCCTCTCCTAGATTCCACAACCATAAACCCTAAACTTCCAAAACAACACTCTAAGGCACATTGCCGACAAGCGCTTGGGTGCACGAAGCCGTGCCGAATTTCTGCGGGCGCAGATCCTTCGCGGATCACAGGTGCAGAGTTTTTTGCCAGGGAGCGATTGGGGTGCCGGATGTGGGTATTCTGCGGCATAGAAGTAATTTCAAGGGTTTGGGTTCAAGGGCATCCGCGTTGTTCTATTTATACAATGCTTGCAAGAGGTTTCCCTTTCAAATAGCTTAGTTTCGTAGCAGATGAGCAGGCTGAGCTTTTGTGGAGGACACGTGACCGCAAGCTCAGGCCTGGAAATGCTGTTGTAGTTTTGTTGAGGGAACGTGAGAGCGAACTCAAACCTGGGAATGCGGTAGTTTCTGTGGGGCTTGAAGGACTTTCGGGACTGTTTTTTTCTGCCTGACAGAAGAACCGATTGTCGGATGGACAACAACAAAGGACAGAATCGCTGCAGCATTCCATATATTTTTTCTTCCAATCGGATCATATGTCAAGCCCAACCCTTATCCCAAACACTCCAGGCCAGGAATTCCTGCACCCATAGAAACCAAGCCTACATCCCCTTCTGAGCAGTAGCTGTTCTGGCAGGAAGAGACGGTCTTGAGAGGCAGCGACGCCTTTCAACAGCGCAGTGGCCCAGGACGGATGAGCGAGATAGACATTCAGATTTTTAGAATGACAGGGAACAGCAGCATCAGCAAATGAACATCGCCAGCAACTTGAAGGCTCAGGGAATGAAGGCACCAACAATTTTACACGTGACCTACTACAACCTAGCTAAATACTTCTTGGGCCTACGCTAGCATGCTATAGATAGACTCAAAAGATCATGTTGAATGTTGACTTGCTGGTGCCTGACAGGCTACACGGAAGTGGATAATCTCCAGCCAGAAGGTGTGAAAGGCACGTCTTTTCGCGATGTAGCCCTTTGCATGCTGGGTGTTTCCTTTGGAATGTAATTCAGCTCTTTGGCACAGCTCGATGGCCACGATTTGCATGTAAGCAAGTGGTATTCTCTGATTTTCCCATCAATCAAGAGTGGGTCCCATGCTCGGACTTTGCTTTGTTGTCCCAAGCTGGAATAGCCCTATGTTGAAGAAGTTTCACCGAACCCTGGATAGCAACCGATGATCAGCATTCACTATCAGCTTAAATCACGGGAAAGCCCATATCCAAAAAAGGGTCATGGCTTGAGTCCTGGGGTGTGAATCCCCAGACCCACTCCAAATTCCCACAACACGGAAATCCTAAATCGCACGAGAATTGCTTCTGCAAAGGGCGACCCAAGCCTCCTTCGCAGTGACAGCCTCAGGCAAAGAGGTGGAGCGGAAAAAATTGGGGGCTATTCTGATGCTGGTAGTGATAAACTGACAAAGGCGGTCATGTGAACAAACTTGTGATAGCAGACTCCTATTACGCAAGGCTACAACAGAGATGCAATCGTATTGTTTCTAACCATAACATCATTGAGGAGGGCTATGTAGCCGGGGTTTCCTGACTTCTTTTTGGCAGAGACTACTAGCGCTTCGCCCCGGGATCTGCAAGGCTGTGAATTCAGCGCTAGATGTTTCATGCGAACGGGCACATGTGTTCAACCGGAGTCTGTTCGCATACTCATGTATGGTGGCAGCTGGCCTGGCACTGGTGCTGCCGCCTTTGCAAAATGCATGTGGCATTGGCAGGGCCCACTTATGCCTTACAGTCTTTTCCTTCAGTGTCTTGACATGGAGTTCATGAAGCAAAACATGACATCCAGGTCCAGGTAGTCTAGCTAAAACTTCCCAGGAGGTAGACAAAATGGCGGCTTTGCAGGCTTGGTATGGATTGAGGCTGTAGAAGCTGTCAAAACATGACCACCTTCTGTCACTCTTCGTGGACAGTCATAAGTCAAATCAGAAGTTTCTATGATTCACGCTTGGACTCACTGAATCAAGTTAGTTGTACAAAGATCCGTCAAGACTCATCGTGTCGTAGGCTGCTGAGGGCATTGCTTGGACTTTCCTATCGGAACCGGAACCATGGACACTTCGACGCATGATTCTAACTATCATTTAGGCTTTGGAGTCCAGGCCAGTTGGCAAGCTTTCCTCCTTTCCACACGCCTCCTCAATCTTAATAGCCCAAAAATGAACGTGTGAGGACAAGTCTTGGCTACCCTGTCAGCGTCCCATTTCGTTTCTTGGAGTTCCTGTCAGCCCTAGTTGGCAGGGGTTACCTGGACATACATCCTGTAGGAGGCCCACGGAAACTTGAATGCGAGTATGCCACCACGTAGATTGTGAATTTTCTAGCCTATTGCTAATGTAAGGCCAGCAGAAGCTGCGGGATCCGAGGACGAGGTTGGCAGCTTGCATACCTGAACTGCGAAGCTTGCCCACCCCTTTGTAAATTGGTACCCAGGATTTAGGACTAAGGCCAATCCCACCGCAGGTGTCAAGCGCAGTCCACGGCTTTTTGTGTTTGAGGAAGACAATGCCTGAGCCCGCACTACCAGGCAATTTCACATGGTGGTGGCCAGGGACCATAGAGCCACAGTTTTGGGGTAGGTGCGCGGTTGAAATCTCTTGCATACGAGGCGAGTTGGGGGGTGGGTCAAGGCAGTGTGGCTGAGGGCTGCCAACATGTCACATGCACCTAGCTTCTCTCAAGCATTTCAGCCACATCAGAGCCTGGCAGCGATGAGAAGGCAAAGTAATTGTCGAGGACCTGGGCTTTTGTAGTTCAATGTTTATTGCCACCATCACTGCCCTGTGAGGGGCTTGAAGCCTGGAGTTTCTGTAAAACATCATTGTTCAGGCATTACACATTCAAGGCCAGCTAGCAATTGCCGAGCTTGGGACTGTGATGTTGTTGGCCGCGTGCAAAGTTCCACTACAAGCCAGACTTTATAAACATCCTGGACCACAAAGCTGCACATGAGCAGACTATAGTTAGGACCGAAGCCAAGAGCTTGCACGTCAACAGGAAAAGCATTAAAACTGCGAGCCGTGCGTTTCATTTCGCATTGTGTCAAGCCCTCAAACAGGCTTCTTCGCCAGAGTCTTCGGGATCAGAGCAGGCACGTTTTTTTGCTGGGTCGATATCATGTCAGGTTTGTCGTTTAGGGCTAGGTTGAGGATTTTGTGTGAAATATATGTTTTTGTTTGCCCAAGTCTTTGCATTTACTGTCATTTGAACAGCCTTGAATAGCATTCTTGTTCTGTCTGATCATGATCGCTGTTTCCATGCTATGGGGCGGAACAGTGCATGCCGGAAAGCCATTAATTTTAATGGTTCAAGATTTAGGCAAAGGCAGCGTAAATCATCGCAATTCTATGTTCCAAGCTGTTGGCCTTTTCTGTCAAAAATCAGAACAAGTAGCAACATGTCACAGCAACGCCTGACCCGATGCCCCGATGCCAAGAAGCCTACAATCTCAAACGCTTGAAGCCATTACCCTAGAAACCCAAGCCCTGTGCCACAGGCATGTCCGCCAAGAAAGACATGTTTTATTAGGACAAAGGGTTGCTTGTGGTGACCAACGATTGCAAAAGCGTGACCCTGCCCCAAGATCAATTTTTTTTATGAAACCAAAATGTTGATCGGGCTCAAGTTAGTATGATCGTAGCTGATTGCTATGCACCTGCACGAGACTGCTGGGAGTGTACGATGCCAGCAACCACGCACCATCAAACCGATTTTGCAGGCGTGCTCACTTCATCAACATTCCGAATTTCATCGAAATGTGTAACCATTCCTATTTGTCAACATGTTTCTTGCAGCATCCGCAAGGTGACTAGTGCATCACAACGGTTGCAGTGAGCTCAGCTTTTCAGGTCTCCGGTTTTGAGGATAGTCTTTGTGTCGAAAAAAAACCAGATGGTCCCCCCGAAAAAAAAGATGTAAAAGTTTCGGCTCTTGGAGAAAGCTGAACACTAAGGTTTGAGAATGGGAAATCTGACGGGAATCTGCAGATCCAAGACTGCTGAGAAGTTGAACAGTTTGCAGACCGAATTTGAAGGCTCGCAGGGAGGCCAGCCAGCTGCGGCATTGCAAGCAGCAAGACCATAGCATGGCAATGGTTATGATTAAGCTTAACAAAGATGGTCCCAGCACTGGATTGGAAAATTGCTCTGTTGCCAGCTTCACAGAATCATGAAACGAGAGCTCGCAGCCTCCGTTTCCATTAGGCTTGGAACGCCTGGCCACGCAATGTTATCTTCTTTTGGGGATGTACTCCACACCCTCACATTGGGGTTGTTGATTTTGCCTGTGTTCTCCTAGCCCTCAGCACCGTGGCCAGCCGCAGAATGTCCCTGCGGTGCCCAGCCGCAGAGTATCCATGCAGCGCCCACCTGCAGAGTATGCCAGCCAGCAGGTCCCAGCCGCACAGTACCCATGCAGTGCCCAACCGCAGGTTATCCCTGCGGTGCGCCAATCGCAGAGCAATCAACCGCAGGGCATCCCTGCTGCGTCCAGCTGCGGATTATCCTTGTGCCCAACCTGGCAGAATCCTGCGACCCGTAGTTTTATCCCTACATAGCCCTTATACCCTTTTAAAGGGACTTATGTAGGCCTTGTAGCACCTGTAAAGGGCGTTATGCAGCCTCATATCCCTTTTAGTACGGATGCTGTGTAAGCCTTACAACCCCTTTGAGAGGGACTTCATGTGGCCATATAGTCCCTTCAAGGAAGCCTATTTGGCGATTATAGCACCTTAGAGGATTCTAAAGAATAGCCCGTATCACCACTTCTTGACTGACCCCATGTTGGCCTCAGGGACCATGTAGGCTTCATAAAAACCAATACTTGTTTATCCCGATTGGCTGAGGAAAGTTAGACACAATCAGTCAGCAACCGCAAGAGTCATGAACAATCACACTTGGGGAAGAAAATAATTAGGCAAAATCCCCTCCCAACTTGGGCAGGTTGCACGAAACAATCACTTGCTGTATGTATTCGTGTTGACGCACAACAGTTTGTTCCAATGTTCTTTTGGCTTGAGCCTGAAGCATGCACGGTGGTTCCGGCAGCTTCGCCTTATCCAGTCCTTGTTACAGTCGCTTCAGCGTGCAAAATCGTCCTGCTCCGCTGTTTTACACGGGGCATCAGTCTGGCACTCCCTTTTGCATGCACCTGGCCATGCCTTCCGGGACTGGTGGCCTGTGCGCCCAGTCGCGCTTGCTCCTGATATCCCGGTATTGTCAGTTGACGGTCCTGGAGCCTCTGTTTGTTCGCCGGTCTTCTAGGTACCCCAGTAGTACCCTTTCACCCTTTTTATTTAAGGGTCCCCTTATGAAAGCTGAATAGTAGGAAAAAGGGTACCCCTATCATTAAGGGGTTACTGGGGAGCTGGGTCTTTGTTACCCTTGATGCGAAAGTGCATTACTTTGAGGCCTGTTTGTGCAAGCTGTGTTCTTCCGAGGCACCGCAGAGGCGCCTTAGAGACCGTAGAGAGGGCCTTCGGCCTGTTGAGACGCGAGTTGAAGGGCCACATGTGGAGGTTGCTACTTTTGATGAGGATGAACGGCTATCAAATTGTTGTGTTTGTTACGTTTGCAGAAAGTTGCACACTCCTGATTGATAATGTCCCTAGGCGGTTGAACCACCTTGAAGATGAAAAAATCTGGCTGGCGGACATTGCCCCCGCGCATGTCGATGATTCTTGCCCTGGAGCGGAGTTTCCTGAGAACACCCGCCCCTCTTGGCAGGCAGCGGTGCATTTTGCCAAAGCCATCACTACCCCATGCTGAATGGAAGTCTGTATGTGTGCATGTATGTATGTATGTATGTATGTATGTATGTGTGTATATACTTACTACCAATGTCCCCTTTCCACTGCACTGCGGCAAGGGAGCCTGTTGGAGGTGAGAGCTACAAATTTGGATAACCAGAAGCAGCCAGGCAATATTTTGTCCACAATTCTTTCAATCCTCTACGGGACCACAACTGCAGCTGAAGCGTCAGAAAACAGTGGAATAAGTGGAAAATACCTTGAGGTCCCGAAACTTATTAATATCTTCTGGCTTAGTGTTGAAACCTGAAGATATTGAACTTCAAGTTGACACTTCAGCATGTTTGAGACTTGATGGGCGTAGGATGTAATAGGCAAAGGTGTTTAAAAGCGCCTGGAATGAGTATGACTTGCAATGCATACCAGGACCTTTGAAAGCTTTTGAATGCCAGATACAATAGTCAAAGCCGTTTTGGCCAAGCTTGTAAACGAGGGATACAACATTTAGCAAGCCGAAGCTTCACGTTGGGTTGCCATTGTGGGATCCCCATTGTTGGGCCTTTCTGACTTTGACTTGCCCGGGTTTGTGTTTCAAGGCTGGCATCATATCAGAACATTTCAACGCCTGCAATCGAATGAAGCATCATGTGCATTCGCACTGTCTGTAAATTTGACAGGCGGAGCCAACCTTTGTATGCAATAGGATTTGAATCCATGTTTGGGTTGCTTACGAATATTGGAAATCGGTCACCATTTAGTAGGCTTAAATGCTCGGTTCGGAGGTTGCCTGCAGTGCAATGCTGATAGGATTTTGCGTCACCAGAAGCGCGAAACGGGCATTTTTGGATCTTCCATTTTTGGCTTCCCAATCAAAGTTCATCGGTCGCCGTTCTCAAAGGCTATGACCCCGGAATCCATGCTCTGTGCCTTCCATCCAAAATTTATAATGTTGATTTGCAAGTGTTGTTATGACATCTACTGATACAGGTGTTGTTCCTATAGCTACAACACTTTTTGCTCATAATTTCCCCTCAATTACCATCACCATTACCATCATTACGGGTGCACATGGCATTGCACCACTCACACAACTACTATTGACTGTTGCAACAAAAAGGCATCCTCGTGGGACCATTGCAAGTTTCCTCGAATTTAATGTTCGCGTCTCGAAAGCACGTCCTCGCCATACATTTTTCAGACTCTTACTCAATGATTCCGAAACGAAAAAATTTATCTTGGTACGGCCTGAAGCTGAGGCCGGTCCACGGTCCTCAGAATGCTCCGCAAACCAAGCGAAGACGGATTGCACTCGGAGGCCATTATCTGAGCTTGTTCTTTGTTTGAAGAAGGTTTGCCGTTGAGAGAAAGCAGGTAGATTTGATCTGGAGCAGTCTTTTGCCGTGCTAAATGCCACGTGTGGGTGCCCATATCTGCTGCTTAGCAAACCCAGTTCTTGGGCGAAGGGGTTTGCTGAGATCCATTCCGAGTCTCAGTAGCCCAAAAAAGGCATCAGTTGTCGGTTGCCTGATTGTGTTTTGACCAAGCTTGAACTGCAAGGTGTAAGTGTTTAAAGCCCTAAAGCCCAAAGCGAAAGACTTTGACCCGAACTTGCTCGCCCAGGCACTGCAGCTGCACAAACTAGCGGAGGTTGGTGCAATCCCTGTTTGTGCAACAAGTGTGCATTGATGGTTGCGGGATTTTGTTGTTTATCACGGATGTATACTCCGAGCTGCTTCTTGCCACTGATCGCTATGTTGGTTATCAAACTTGGGAACAGTCAACTGGCAAGCAGCTAGTAGATGAGCCCAATGTTCTTGAGCGTTCATAGCGTAAGTCTTGGTGTTGATGTGGATTTTGGCATCGGTCTGGAATCGACACAGGCACGAACCTGGCGACTATATTATAAGTTCCAGATTGTATCTATCATGGAAGACACGTCGTGTCCAAACTTTTGGTTTTAGATTCTCCAAAGTTCGAAGGTACTCAAAATGCCTGTTACACTTTCACAACTTTTGGCCTGCGGCTTGCACTTCCATTTCTGGCCTAGCACAATGTGTTGAACGGCAATCAATATCTGCAGGCGGGGTTCTCAAGCAAACACACCACGTCATCATTTACAAGCAATTGTCTGAAGAAACGAGTGATAGAACACACATGCATGCCATTTGGCTGGCAACATTCTTGACTAAAGGACCAGATAACCCTACATGTGTAGCCTAACTAGAATTTAAACAGAGAATAGAAAAGAGAAGAAGAAGTCGTTGAAGAATGGTCTGTAAGAAAAATTTAGAGCTTGGGGCTTGAGGTTTTCAACGAACTCTAGAGGGCAAACCCTAAACATCGCAACCCCTCCGTAAAACCTGCGAATTGGAAGAAAAAGGGCAGAGAATTTGAAGGGTTACGGCAAAATAGTCCAACCGTAAACGTGGAGAATTTGAAGGGTATTAGGGCGAAATGGCCAAGGGTATCAGGGAAAAATCTAACCGTACAAGCGGAGAATTCCGAGTGCATTACGGCGAAGTAATCTAACCGTAGCCGCAGAGAATTTAAAGAGTATCAAGGCAAAATGCTCTAACCGTGAAAGCAGAGAATTTGAGGGTAGTAGGGCGAAGTATTCTAGCCATAAAAGCGTGAATTGGAGGGGTAGTAGGGCAAAATAAAAGCGGATAATTTGAAGGGTATTAGGACGAAAGAGTCTAGCAGGAAAAGCTGGGAATTGAAGGGTATTAAGGCGAAATGCTCTTACCGTAAAAGCGGAGAATTTGAAGGGTATGAAGGCAAAATAGTCTAACCGTAAGAGCGGAGAATTTGAAAGGTATTGCGGAGAATTTGAAGGGCTAGGGCGAAATATGCAGGAGTGTAAAAAGGGAGTTTAAAGTGGGACCGAGACGTCGACGGAAGGGTCTAGAAGAGGAGTTTAAAGGGGGACCGAGATGTTGGCGAGAGCGTTTAGAAGAAGAGTTTAAATGAACCGAGAAGTTGGCAGGAAGGTCTGGAAAAGGAGAATAAAAGACGAGAATAGAAGAGGAGTTAAAAGGGGGACCGAGATGCCGGCGGTAGGGTCTAGAAAAGGAGTTCAAGGGAGGACCGAAATGCATCTCGGCGAGAGGATGCACAACAGGAGTTTAAATGGGGACCGAGATGTTGGCCAAAGGGTCTGGAAGGGGAGAATAAAAGACAAGCTTGAGCGGTGACCGAGATGTCGGCCACAGGAGAATAAAAGAGGAATTAAAAGGGATCGAGATGTCGGCGAGAGGGTGTATAAGAGAAGTTTCAAGGGGGGACCGAGATTGCTTAGGGTGACCGAAATGTCGGCGGCGGAAAAGAGTTCTGTCGGATGGTCGGGCAACTGCAACTAAAATTAGAACCCCACACAGAACGTGAGGAACTTAAAGGCATCGGATGGAAGAAGATTTGTTACACGTGATAGCCACCTAGCTTTAACTCGGGAATTGAAAGTGAAACACTGTGGGACCTTATTGCAAGGTAAGTGTAGGAAGCACCTGCTTGTCGTACAGTACATTTGGCGCCCCGCAGGAATTCCGTAGTGAAGTGACACAAATTAAAGGGTTGTACTTTTGTGAAATTGCCAGGGAAGCAAGCCCTCACATCGCACACGTCCCGATAGACCCATAGGATTAGGGCTCCCAGCATTAAGGATACCTGACCCCGCGCTTTTGTAGCAATTCCCGATGGATCGCAGCATTTTAACCGCTTGCCCAGCAAGCGTGACTTATCAAAGGCTATATCCCATCAAGAGCAGCATGTTGTAGCTGTGTTCGCGCCACCAAGATTCTGAGTTCTGCAGACTGCGCATACTCCAAGCCCAGTCAACTCATGCCTCAATTCCGTATATTTCGAAGCTCAACCAATACAATGCTTATTTGCAGCGTAAGCTTTACCATGCATCCTATTTGGGTTGATTTTTTATTTATGGCTCATGTTGAAAAATCTTAATTAAGTCCGACGACGTTCTCGTGAATGTAAACTTTGACACCCTGCAGCATGGCACAGGCGACGTGATTGTGGATTATTTCTGAGTCGAAGACCCAAAGTCGGAGCTGTGGCCAGAAAAATTGAACAAAAGACTGATATGCCATTTAGCTTATAATGAAATCATACAATAATTACGATTGAAGGAATCTTTTTTTCTATCTGGAGTTTGGGCGCATAAATGGGATTCATATGGGCAAAAATGGCCGATTGTATATGCCTAATATAGATCTAATGATCACGTTCTAAAATACACTTCAATATTACGGCGCGGCCATTTGCGGTCATTTCGCTCGCGCGCGGCCTAGGTTTTCTGGCTCACCTTTAAAGCTTCTGGCTCAGACTTGAACTCCTCGAGTTCAGAGGCGGGCAACCGCTTGGTGGGAGCGGGCGAACAAAGTCTGCAGGTACCGGCGCCATGGTGGCGCTGCTTCGAAGTGGGAGGCCCCCTGATCCGGGTGGTCTTTCGAAGTACGAAAGAATTTTGAAGAGGAACATGGGGACCATGTTGGTCCAGCTTGCAGAAGACACTGGCCCTTGTCCACCACAATGGCTTTTGCAACGAATGGAAGCTCTTGACTGGGGTGTCAAGGCTCGCCGCAGCTTGGTGCTGCCCTCGTCATGCTTGGAGCAGGGTGCTCTGCATGATACGCAATGGCGCCTCCGGCGCCGACTACAAGCCAAAGTGGTTGCTGCCTCGCAGCAGCACAATGATCATGAGAGCAGCGCAGCGCCGGTCCCCAACCGGAAGGGGAAGGCTCGGCGCAAGAAGCACAAGGATGAAGCAGTGGTGGCCTCCAGCGACCAGAGCTTTGAAGCAGCGAAGCCATGCGATGGCGAACGAGTGCGCGGTGAAGTGGCGGCCTATGTCCCGGGCAACCTGGACCACCTGGCCACCTTGGAGGAATCGATTCTCCGCTTCAATCGCGAGGGGGCGGCCTACTTGATTGCCACCCCAGATGCCCGAGACTTTCTGGAGGAGTCGATTCCCCGCTTCGAGGATGAGGGGCTTTGCTTTTCTGGAGGAGATGGTTTGCAGTTCAAGGTTGCGCCCTTGAATGTGCCGCCACAGGAAATGCAGCATGAACTTGTTGAGTGCAGTGCTTGTGCGGGTCATGAGGGTTCTCCCTTTTTGGACGCTGCAGCGGAATTGCCGTTCAAGCCGCATGTTCTTTTGCAGGGCAAGCAGCAGGTACCTCTGGAGCGCAGTGCCCTTACAGGCAGTCAGGTTGTGACAGTTCAGGATTCCGCAGCAGGTGTGCCAACCAGCGCCACGCCGTCTCAGGTTCCTTTTCCGAGCGCGCAGCATGAACTCTTTGAGTGCAGTGTTTGTGCCCACAGTCATGAGGTGTCCTTTCAGGAATTTGCGGCAGGTGAGTCGCCCATTACCTCACTGTCTGAGGCTCTTCCACAGGGCGTTCCGCATGAAGTTCTTGAGTGCAGTACTTGTGGTGATAGGCCTGGGTCTTTGCTTTCCTCTCAGGAGACTGGTTCAGTTAGCCTCGCCTGCCACTTTGATTTGGAGCGTGACGATTGGCGACTACTGTCTGCTGCAGGTACTCGTTGTAGTTTGGATTGTGAGTGCACCTGTCAGGACACTTGCCCTAGTCAGGTTGTCTGCCACTTTGACTTGGAGCATGAGGACTGTCAGCCGATCTCTCTTGCATGTGTGCAGGGTGTGTTTGACCAGTCAGGTGCCGAGGCCAGGTGTCTCACAGGAGCTGAGCCGAGAAGCCCGCACTCTTGGCCTTACAGGTTTGGACCTCAACCCCAAAACGTTCCACGGGGTGTGCAGCATGAGCTTGAGTGCAGTGCTTGTGCAGACAGTTAGGTCAGGCCCTTTCAGGAGTGTGCAGCACAATTGCCTTTCATCACCCCATCACCTCAAGTACCTCCTCTTGTCAGCCGCTTTGATCTGGAGCATGAGGATTGGCGACTGTTGTATGTTGTAGGTGCTCGCGGTTTGGGGCGGGAGTGCTGCTGTCAGGATGTTTACCCGAGGCAGGCTGTATACCGCTTTGATTTGGAGCATGAGCCTCTCCTTGATGAGAGGTTGCGACAACTCTCTGGGGTGCAGCCAGAGCATTGCCAGGCGAGCCCGTTCCTAGACAACTCCTCTTGGGACTTTGATCTTCCGGTGGCACGAGGGCTGATCGACTTCTGCCTTCAAAACCTGCCGCAAAATCAGAGCCAAACTGTGCGCACCGGCTGCCCGCAAGAGCTGCCTGTCGATCTCGCTGACTATTTTGCATTTGTCGCCCGCCAGGGATCCTGGCTCGGCCCTTTGGAGGTCCAGGCCCTTGCTTACATCACTGGCTTCAGAGTCGTGTTGGTCCCTCAGCTGAGTAAGCTAAGCGCGGTGGTCTTCAACAAGAGTGCACCGCACACCATCGTTCTATGGCATGATGGCTCACACATTGACCTTGTCGTGCCCACTGACCTGCATCAGGGTTACCCTGCGCGTTTTCTTGCTGCTTTCCACGCCAAACATTGGTGGTTCCAAGCAGGTGGGGGAGGCTTGGATGAGCCGGCCAAGGCTCAGGTACAGGCTATGATCCAGCAATGCCTCCAGCAAGCACTGGCGTCCATCAACTGGACTGAGATCATCTCCAGAGCCATGCCCCAGCAGGCCCCGCCCTCAGCCTCACAGGACGTTCCCATGCCGCAATCAAGTGGGAGCGCTGAGCAGGGAAACGAGCAGGTTTCTGGGCGGCGCAAACGCAAAAAGCCTAGCCAGGCACAGACTGAACAAGCTGCCCCTGCGGGCCAGCAAAGCAGCAAAGGTGCCCAGGGCAAAAACCGAAGTGTCCAGGTCAAGGGTACAAAGGGTGGAAGCTCTGGGCCTCAGCTCGAAACTGCTCAAGATCCGCCAAAGCCTCCCAAGACCAATGCGAAAGGCAAAGGGCAAGGAGGTGATGGAGACGGATGGACCAAGGTGCAGAGGAAGGGGCAAGAGACCAATGTCCCTTTTGAACTACGTGCGCAGCTTTGCCAACTTCGCTAAGCAGCTGGATGACCTCCCCACGGGCGCCACGCTCAAGGCTGTTATCCTTGCCACTGAGAATGAGATTGCCTCGATCCACTCCATGTTGCGCGGCAGCACAAAGCCATACCAGGTGCTCACTGTCTTTCTCTCGACCAGGGAAGATGCTCAACGCATTCCAGGGAAAGTCGGTGACCGGTTGGTGTTCAGACAAGCCGTTGTTACCAATTGCGCTTCCGCTGGCACCAGTGGTGCTGCACCGGCGCCTGTTGGCATCAATGCCTCTGCAGTCAAGGTCCGCGTCACAGAGAACATTGTTCTCTATCTGAGAGTGCCGAAGCAATTTTGTGAGCAAAGCGTCTGGGCCAACTTTGAGAAAGCGCCAGCCAAGGCGGCGATGCAATGGGTGGCAACTAGGCACATCCAGGCACTGGACGCCTTTTCCTGGCTCCGAGAAAAAGGCAGAAACGGAGACTCTGAACAGTTTTTCGGACATATCAGAGTCGCTCGACAAGACGCTGGACCTCTCATTGCCGCGTCAGGTCAACAGGGAATATTCATTTCCGCACCTCGGAGTGCCCCTGCACACTGCCTGCCAAGGTGTGAGGTGGTGTGGATCGACCGTGCCCCTCAAGAAAAATATGGAGCCTATTTAGAACGGACTATGCGGATGGCCGATGCTCATGGCATTGCTATGTCCGGTACCCGCTTGGGCTGGCGCCGTCCGCTGGCCAAAGACGAGACCCCAACTCGCATCTGGCAAATCACTGAAGTGCCTGCGGAGTGGGATCACGTAGCGGTCAGTGAAAGGCATGCTCGAGGTTGCCTTTGTTGACCCGGTCGTCATCTCTCATAGGTGGCAGAAGGGCTACGTTTCCTTGCGTTTCCGTGCTAAAATCAAGGCCGGCAACGGTGATCGGGACGTCGTCCCAATTGTTGTAGAGCATCTAGGAGCCAACATCACCTTGTGGGCCACTTATGCACCTGCACGCAAGCCACAGACTGTTCAGAAGTCCGTCTACACCCACTCTGTTCCCGTTGTTGCTGCGGAGGCCGTCCCGGCTTTCACCAAGAAGACTGAGTCTGTGCCTGTCTCCACTGCCAGCCCTCCGAGCGAAGATGGGAAAGAGCAGTCCCAGACCAAGCAGGCCAAGCAAGAAATGAGGTCCTTCCCTGCTGACCTCAGCAAGGTCGATTGCGCCAAGGACGGCAACTGTGTGCTGCATGCTTTCAGCAAGGCCCTGAAACACTTCAAGGATGAGGACCGGCATCCTCGGGTACTTCGGGCTGAGCTTGTCACGCACATGCTCAAACATGAGCACTACAGCCGCACTTGGGACAAGCTTGATCCCTCAGGAAATCCCCTCACGTCGTTTGAGGAATACTGTAAGCTCATCGAGCGCGATGGGGTGCATTTGGGAGAACTTGAGATCTCCGCTTTGGCCCATATCACACACTTCAAGGTTGTTGTTGTTCCTCAGGGCCTGGACTTTCAGCCAACTGCTTGGAACGTCAAGGAGAAGAAACTCGTTGTCCTCTGGTACTCTGCGTCTCACATCGACCTCGCCCTTCCCAAGGGAGACGATGCCAAGAAGTACTCTGAGGATTATCATAAAATTACGTCCGGACCAGTGTGTGGCTTCCGCTTCGGAGGCCTTCCCAGCCGGGCCTCCGCTGCCTCTTCATGTGCCACGGCCTGGGTCCGTGTCCCCTCATGTATTTCTGGTGCCTCTCAGTCTTCCTGCAAGCGTTCCGCCAAAGCTCCAAAGCCGAAAGGAGGTTCAGGTGGCGCGATTTCTAGGGCTGCTGCATCTTCGTGTGCCACTGCATCGCCTGTTCGCGTCCCATCTGCTGCTCCAGAGTCCTTTGCTCCGCCCGTGAGGTCGGTCGCTGTGCTCCGCAAGACAGCCTCTAAGGCGAGCTGTTTTGCTGATGAGGAGGCTGATCCCCTTTCTGATCTGCTGGGGGAACCCGCCACATCATCTGCTGACCTGCAAGCGATGCCTAAGAGAGATGGATTTGTCGAGGCCACTCGTGCTCGCGGACGCCCACGCCTTGTTGAGTGGTGTAAGGATGGATTTACCCGATGCCGTCTCTGCCCATGGACTCGTCCCTGTACCGATCTCGAAAAGGCCAAGCACCTTCTTGGCAGCCATTTCAAGTTTCATCACAAAGGGCAATCGGCCTCTGGCCACCAGCCCCAGTGCTGCAAATTGCCGTCGCTTGTGACTGACCTTCAAAATGGACCCGCGTGGTGGCGATGCCCCCTTTGTTCGTTGGGCATCAAGTATGATGACGGGGCCAAGGCCAGTGTCTCTCGAGTGAGGCGGGATCAGGCTCAGACAAACGCTCAAGCCACCCGCGGGTCGCCTGGACCAAGTGGCGTGGTATGCTGTCCGAACAGCGAGCTGCCAAAATGCGCCAGACCAAATACAACGCAAGAACTTCCTTCAATTTGCAGTACAAGCCACACCTCCTTGCCAGGTTTGAACCCTTCAGATGGCCGCGACTTACAGACAAGACTGATGGCAATTTGGTGATCAAGTTTGTGAAGGCCTGGGTCTGTCTCAAGTGTCATGCCCCCTTCAAGCAAGACAAGGCTGCCGAAGCACATGTGCCAAGCAAGTGCCCAACCGCCATTCGGCCTAAGCGACTGCCGGGATTGGTCAAGCGTAGGCTCCGCTTTGTTGCCACCCTCAGGGCAAAATTTGAGGCAAGTAAGGCTGTAGGTACGTACCGCCAACAGGGTCTTGTTGCGTTTGAGCACGCCGCAGAGATTCTTGCCCGTCCTACTTTGCCGTTCCCCTGATTCATGCTTTGACTGTCAATATGAATCGCAGGGGCGTCTCTTGCCTTGACGAACTCTGTCCTTTTCTAGAGCAACATTCCGCGGATGTTGTTGCACTGCCCGAGGCTGATGTGCCGGAGTTTTCCAGTGTTGGGTTTTGCAATGCTTGGAGGTCCAGGGGAATGTATGCCACCCTCAGTGTGCCGGAGGACGGCAAGTGCCGGGTTGCTTTGCTCTGCTCCTTCCCTTCTAAAAGCATTGTCCTTTCGCGTGCTGAGGGGGCCACCAGGCACGCCGCTGCCCTTGTTGACCTCAAAAATGCACAGGGCAGCGTCGAGACCTTTTTGGTCATTGCAGTGTATGGACAGGCCGGCAATGAGGCCGCCGCTGCTGACCAAATTGAAGATATCCTTCAGATGGCTATGAATTCAGGTTTTCGATTTCTGTTGATCGCGGATTTTAACTTGGTTCCTGAAAACCCCATGCTGTTAGAGTATTTGGCGGATGGCGTCTTGATTGCTTGCGATGAGTGCCAACCTGGCGAACAGCTCCCGCCTACGGGGCCCATTTATCAAGGATACCGCAGACGTCGCATCGACTTTGGTCTCTCGCACTTCCAATGGCCAGCCCTTGATGTTACTCATCTACATGGTCCTTCGGATCATTTGGTTGTGGGATACTCCTTTGGTGCGGAAGCTCCTCTCCTTCGCATAGGTCCTGTGCGTCGGAGCCTCAAGCCTTTGGATATGCTTCAAAATCTCGATGTGGAGTTTGCCCAATGGGACCCACTTCCCTTTGAGAGAGCCTGTGCTGAAAGTGACTTGGATGAGGCATGGAGGCTTCTCTCCAATGTGGCAGAGGACCTCATCTGTGTCCCTGATGCCTCTGCCATACCTAGGAGTGCGGCTTGGCGACCTCGTGAGGCTCAAATGGCCAGATGCGTGGGCAAGCGGCCGGAGAGGTCTTCGGGCCTTCGGGCGCTTCTCAAATTACAAGCTAGAATCCGGGTCGGGGTCAGTCGTCCGCATGATGTACAGCTCTGGCAAAGCATACGCAGATCTCTTGCGAGTGTTAGGGCCTCTGTCCCTGAATTGCCTTACTTCCTGGTCCTTGACGCTTCCATCAGCGAGCCTGTTGATGCCCTCGCTGCCGCCTACACTCAGCAGGAGGTAAAGGCTGCCAAGCGCTCCTGGATTCGCCGAGCCAAAAACAAATTGGGGGTTGCCAGGTCGTATGTGAAGAGGCGTGCTGACCAGCAACTCGAATGGGAGCGCACGCGTGCTGATCTACGAGCTCCGACCTCTGGCCGGCATCCGGCGGTGCAGGTTGATATCCAGGATGCTATTTGGACTGGGAAATGGAGCAGATGCGAGATGGATACCTCTGCAGCCGTCTCTGAGGTCCTGCGTGAAGTTCCCCAGCCTCCTGAGGTCTAGGTGAACTTCCACATCTCTGCTGCACAGCTGCAAGCTGTCCTTCGAGCCATGCGCCATAAATCCCACGGTCCAGATCACTGGACGGCTGAGGCACTTTTGCTTCTCCCCTTTGCTTGGTGGGAACGCATTGCGGACTTATGGCAAAGGGTCATTGAGGTTGGCTGTCCGCCTCGTGCCTGGTCCTGGGGACGCTCCTCACCAATTTGGAAGCCCAGCGGGGCCACCCGTCCCATAACTGTGCTACCGTTCGTCCGCATGGGTGCCAAAATCATCAACCAGCAACTGGCAGAGTGGTGCAGCAGCTGGTGCAGTCGCCATGATGCGGGTGGCATCACTGGCACCTCCACAGGCAAGGCTTTGCAACAGTTCCGAAGATGCATTGACAAAGGTTCCAATGTTGCGGTCCAGCAGGATGTGGCTGGCTTCTTCGATTCTTTGGACCCTGCACATGTGACCCTGGTCCTTCAGCACCTGCGAGCCCCGGAGCCTCTTGTCAACCTGATCCGGAGCACCTGCCAACACAGCTCTCGCCTTTTTGCGCTTCAGGGGGCTTTGGGATCGGATTGGAGATCCCCAGGTCGAGGCCTTCCTCAAGGCTGCCCGTTATCTCCCACTGTTGCTGCAGCCATCTCTCATGTGTGGACGGCCTATACACTGCAAATTGCAACTCAGGTCCCTCAGCAGATCGATGGATATGCATACGTGGATGATCGCTGCATCATGCTTTGCCCGAACTCCCCTCTTGAGGCACTTAAAAGAGCTTTGTCCCGCTCCGATCAGTTTGATGCTGCCTTTGGACTGCAGCTCTCTCTAGAAGTGCGCAGTTGTTTGACCTGCTCATGACCCTGAAACTGCTGCTCTTGCCCGTGAACGAGGGTACCAGCATCTGCAGCACCTTGAATCCTTGGGGATCATCATTGAGTTTGGGTCCACCGGGAAATTGCTGAAGTTCTCCTTGCGTAAGGTCATTCTACGTTTGCGTCTGCTGCGTGGCATCTGCATGCGAACCAGGGATTCCCGTGCCTTGGTTCGCTCCCTAATCACCTCGTGCTTTGCGTGGGCCTCCCCCTACGCACAACCCGATCCTGCTGATTTCATGCTATCAAGCATGAAGTGTACCATTTGTTCCATGCGCATGCCCAGCATGGGGCAGCTCGGGTCCTCTTCTTCGAGGTCGTCGGGTGGGGTTTGGAGCCTCAGTTTGCCATGGATGTTTCCACCCTCCGTGCCATGTGGAGAACCGTTGTCAAGCCTCCTGCCTGGCTTGAAGAGGTGCCACTATTTCAGGCTTTTCCGAGCCCTGACATGCTGCTGCCTTTGCTTAATCCCACGCTGCTGCGCCTGGGATGGTGGCTGTCGCGAGACAGCAAGAGCCTTCACTGTGTCGATGACCAAGATCGGGTGCGCACTGTCGAAATCGGCCAGGAATCCTTCGGATGCGTGCGAAGATGGCTCATCTACCATTATCGCAATCTGTATATCCGAACCACTGCCCGTGTTTGGCATCCCATGCAGCGTAATCAGCCTGACTGTGCAACAGGCCTCCGCCTTCCAGCACCTCCGAGGCACGTTCAGTTTGAGTTCAGCGGACATCGACTTGCTTTTGAGGCCTCGTCGGACAACCGGGCTCTTGCTTTGGCCTCGGTTGGTGCTGGAGCCAGCAACTGGCATTTCAATGCGGGCGGGGACTTCGGCCCCGAACATGCAAGGCACCGGTGCGTCTGTGGTGACCTTGCTCCGTCCCGACCGCATCTTGCTTGGGCCTGTGAATCCTTCGCAGAATGCCGCCGCGGCATTGCACTTCCTGAAGACCGAGCTGCTGAACGGCTCCTAGCAAAACCTGTGCCTCAACGCCCACCTTCACCCGGGGCCATTGATCTTCTTGACTTTCAGGAGGAGATCCAAGCCTGTGTCGCTCGACACCTCAGCTCACCCACGATCTTCATGGCGACTGATGGCTCTTCCAAGGAGGACGTTGGCAGCTTCGCAGTGGCCGTACAGGACACTTTGAGTGTGTGTGCTGCAGGTGACAGTGCGGAGGACCAGACTCCATTTAGAATGGAGCTCCAGGCCATTGCGTATGCCCTTCGAGCTGCTGCATTGACCTGCGCCGACCCTCAGCTTCAGCACCAGAAACGTTGCAAGCGACTCTTCTTGGCGGTGGACTGCCAATCGGCCATCGCGGCCATTGAAGGGACAGGAGGTTTTGACTACTTGCTCCTCTTACTGGAGATTCGCCATCATCGACGACGGCTACTTCAGTATGGAGTCCGGACCGAGTTTATATGGACCCCTGCTCATGGGCGCTGGGCACACGACCCAGAGAGTGAGCCTTTTGCGCCGCTGCTGTGGTTGGCTGTCGACGCTGTGGAGGCTTCTTCGCTGGCTTTGCTGCTGATCACTGAGTTCTTCCGCAACAACTGCTGCTGTGAAAACCTTTGGGGTCTTCCCCTTCTGCGCTGACGAACTTGCGTGTTGGCTCTTAAAGGAGCTATACAAAACGCTTCCGCTGAAACTCGTGGAGCACCGACCCCTTCTACAACCGCTGCTGTCGGCTGCTGTGGGCTGCTGTCTTGTGGCTGCCCTTGCTGCTGCTGACTCCTGGCGAGGTCTTGTGAGCTCCTACAACGTGGCGCTTTGAGAACTTGTACAGCCTGTTTTGCATCTCAGCTATGATTTGCATTTATTGAACCTGGACATCAGAGGCTTTCCGCCTCACCTTTGGCTGCGTATTTTGTGGTGCAAGGGCTCTCACATGTCCACTTGATTTTGTTTGAGCTTGTAACATGTATCATGGCATGTGCACAGATGCTGCTATGATCAGTTGCGAGCTTTGACGCTGTGTTTTCACTTCACAGTTCAGGAGGCACCGGCCTCCATCTTTTCACAAAGAGTGGCAAGGAGTTTGCTGTCGGACTCTTCAGCTACCGGCAACCCGCCACCACCTAGGTGTTTCAGGCCTTCAGCTCAGCTTCTTTGTTCTGCTGCTTGCCTGTTGTACAGCTTTGCTGACTGTGGATGAGACGCTGCATGGACCTTCTTGGGCATGCAGTTTGGCGAGATCGGCTCACCTTTTAAATGCTTCCTGCGGGCTCCCTAGGGGCTCTAAAATCTCGGAAATTTTAGAACCCTTCGGAAAAGCTAGAAGCTCTAAAATCTTCGAGATTTTTGGTGCGGGCGGGCGCGACCAGAAATCTCGCAAAATTTTGGTCGCACGGTCCTTGCCTCCGGAGCGGTTTTCCGCATGATTTATCTCTCGTTGGCTATCTGCGCGCCTGCTCGGCGGCTCGGCGGTGTGCATAGACCCGGGACGGAAAACCAAAATCTTGCGTATTTTTCAGGTTGGCCGTATTTGTCCACGGAAATGCATGCGCTCCCCCAAGCCGCCGCGCAGATAGCCCAAGAAACATAAAACAGGCGGAAAGACCAGGCTGGCGCGACCCGAAATCCCCGAGATTTCGAACCATTTCTCTCTCTTCGGCTATCTGCGCGGCGGCTCGATGTAGACCCGAGGCAGAGTCTATTAGGTTGGCCGTTTTTGGTCACATGTGGTCTTATATATTGATTGTTCGTCGAGATTCACGTGCGATCTTATATGTTCCGCGTGATTTATCTCTCTTTGGTTGTCGGCGCGGCTGTTCGGAGGAGCGCATGCAGCACAGGGACGGAGAAATAAAATCTTTTAGAATTTATGGGTTGGCCGTATCTGTTCACGGAGATTTATGAGTTCCCCCGAGCGGTCGCGCAGATATTCCAAGAGAGATAAATGAGGCGGAAAGATCGGGCTGGATCCGGGGTCCGCGCGATCAAAGGACTACGTGACCAAAAATCTGCTAAGATTTCGAATTATTTCCCTCTCTTTGGTTATTTGTACGGCATTTCGATGGAACGTGAAGCCTCGGGATGGAGATCTAAAATATTTCAGAAGCCATAATATTACGTGTGGTCTTAAAATATTGATGATTCATCGGGTTTCACGTGCGATCTTATATGTTATTCGGTCATCGGATTTTCCATTATGATATTTCTTAAACAAATATTTTTGGTTGTTGGAAATAGTGGGCTAATTTTAGATTTGAATTGATATATGATAAATTATAATCGAATGAAAAAATATTTTAAATATGTATAATAGAAAAGAATATTCTATATTGAAAGTTAAATATCAGATTTCAAAAGCAGATATATTATTTTCTGAAAAATATATTTCAATAAAAATGATATGATGTAGCTAATTATTGCTAGGTGATTGCTCAAGATTAGAAGAAATTAATTTTCTATAATTATATAATCTAAAATTCGAAAAAAAAAATCGAAAAAATTATGAATTCAATTTGAGATTTTTATTCGAGTAGGATCTTGGTCGCGTTATTTTCTTTTTCTATATTTATCTTTTTGATTCTTTGAATGATAATTTAATGATGAATAAAATTCGCGTTTTCTTTTTTTGAATTCTTCAATTTGCGCGGGTAAATATGATGAGCTTCTATTTTTGAAGTATTTATTTTTCTTCTTTCGGATTTTTTTTGTTTCTATTTCTCATTTTCTTCCGAAATATTATATAATAAGAAATTTTTATATCGATAATATATATTTATATATATAATTATTTTTTATCTTTCAATAAGAATATTGGAAATCGAAAGGTTTCATATGATTGTCATTGAAAATTTAGAAATAGATATATTTGATTTTTAGACACCGAGATTTTATTTAAATATATGAATAAAAATCGATCGGATCTCTTAGCACGAAGCTTATAGAAAAATAGATAGATAAATCAAAATATTTTTCAAATAAAATAGAATATCTCAAAAAATTATTTTCTATATTCTTGATTCATTTGTAAAATTGGGAAGTTCTATATAATTCAATTTTGAAATCAATTTTGGGAGATAAGTTAGGTTCGTCTTGATAGATTGAAGGGCAAGTCATATCTTTAATATATTAATATGATTGCTAGAATAATAAATGGTATATGAATGCTTCATAAAAGATCCTTGACTGATATTAAACCTATATTCGAATATATAGTCGTCTGAAAAAAATGAGAAGTGAAATTATTTAATTGCGTCTAATGGTAGATCTGGGATTTCATTTTCTCGATATAAAATTATCAATAAAATAATAATGAAAACTCGCACGTTCTGATAAGTTACCATATATTCGATTTCATATGGTAAGCGCCGGCAAGAATCTGAAAAGAAATAGCATAACTATTACATCTTTGGGTGGCGAGGCGCTGAAATCGTCGGTTTGGGCAAGATCATGGGATCTATCAATCTTAAGGGGAGCCCCAAAAGTATAATCTCCTATTTATTAGAATCTTCTTCGGGATGGTGCTTCTTCGCTGGAGACGGTAATAAATACAGTGAAGCAAATTAATGGAAGTTCCTGAATAGTCACCCGGTAAATGCTTATCTAGATCAAAAATAGCTTGCCGCAGACCTCGTGGAAAGGTCATAAAACTTAGATTTTGATGCCTTATAAAAAAAGTAGCTTGCACTTTTGATGGATGTAGAGGAAGAAGTAGGGTTAGGATTTGGAGTCGGGATTATTGAATTCAGGTTTTCTTCCTTGGGTTGTATCTCTGGAAAGGGGCACGAGATATAATTTTGAAGATCCGTTGGAATATATGAATATTTACTTCAATGAAATATATCATGTCAATCAATTTTCAAATATCAGAAAATACGAGATGAGATTATAATGAATCCCACTAATATATCGTTACTAGTCAAGGGATTATAACATCCTTCTTGAAAAAAGATAATACATTCGTTCTTTTAATTTCCAATGTTTTATTTTTATCTCCCTATCTCCTGAAAAAAATATAGTGCTTCTAATTGATATGATTAAAGATAATTTTTCCTGCATTCTCATGAATCGTTTAAATCCTAGGAATTCTTCAAGTATAAGATTTCAGGAGAAGATTTGAAATTCTAAATCCTATTTATCTTTCATGAAATCCTGACAAGAAAAACGTCCTCCCTAATATTGAAAGGCCAGTTTTCGCCGTGGTGGCGGTGAGTTTCATCGGATACGGAGCCGACGTATTTATTGAAAGAAATTGTTGATTCATATTCAAAAAAATCTGAAATCCCAAGAACTTGCATTGTAAATCTTCGGAAAGTTTTTTTTCTGTTTTTTGATATTCTAACTGTGGAAGAAAGTTGCTGAATTATAAAAAAAGCATTATATTTGTAATGCTAATGATTGCTTGGAGGTTATCATGACGGAGATTTTATGATTCTTGGACTTCAATAATGACTTTGGTTCAGAATGAAATTCTCTGGAAAATCATTCCAAATTTTTTTTTCAAAAAAATTTGTCGACTG
>CAJNIZ010027236.1:1790-30065 GCA_905231905.1 Symbiodinium pilosum
GGGGGGGGGGGTTCTATTATAATCCCTTAGGAAGCCGGGCAGCTGAAACCACTGCTGGTTTGACACATTGCTGCACAAAACTGATCATCTTATTCGCAGCTACTGCTGTCAATCCATCCCCTTGAGCAAACGATCCTGAAAGTGACAGAGAATAACATTCCTTTTGATTTTGGGCGTATGGCGGGGCTTGCCGGCGGCAAGACCCCTAAACCTTATATACCCCCAAAATCAAAATAAAACCCTACATGATCCCTAATAATTCTTAAGCCAGCCACCGCACCCTGCAAGCTCCTCTTCCCTTCTTCCGGCCAAGGCCCATATGATGGGATTTCCGATATTTAGGGGGTACCCAGACTGTAGGATATTTGGGTTTAGGGTTCAGGGCTTAGGGTTTAGTGTTCAAGGTTTGAAATTTAATATGATCTCAAAACGCCGGGTCCCTAATCTTCGTTCTCCCTGCAACAAGGACCCGGCGATTGGAAGGTGTATATAAAAGGGTCCCGCGTACACAAGACAAACGCACATAAGTGTCTCTCAACACGCGGGTACACAAGGTGCTGCAAGGATATGTGCGGAGCATAAGAACATCATGTGGGCCCTAAACCCTAAACCCTAAACCCTAAACCCTAAAAAAAAAACCCTAAACCTCAAAAATCCTATTCAATCTGAAGGCTGTAAACCCCCAATCTCATCCCAGTCACCTTATCAGTTTCCATGTTCTTGTCCACATGTTTTGCCATTATACCCTAGCCAAAACCCTTTGCAATTTCTATATGCCCTTATATAACCCTGTAAGATACTGGGAAGATCAACATTATGGGGATCATTTGCATCATGCCCGTTTACATTTCATGTTCCACGTTCTTTTCCATTCTCGACATATTAGGGGGACTATCTCAAAGCTCTATACCTAAATCCCTATATTATGATACTATGGGGGCCTGTCAGTCCCTAAACCCCAAACCCTAAACGGGGGTCAGTTTAAGAAACTTCCCCAGAAGTCTGAGAAGCAGACCTAAGAGCTTTGTCCGGCTGGGTGATATGCTCCCCAATGCCAGTCTCGTAATAGAAATCCTGCCAATGCCAGAAATCGCACAGTTAGGGTTTACTTACTGGTTCATAGTAGGGAATAAGGGAATATTTCACATATGGATAGGATTCCCGTATTCCCTACACTGAGACCAGTGAGTCCTGCCAGGGCCAAGAATCGCACTGCTAGGGTTTAGGTTTGTTAGATTTGGGGCTTAGGGTTTCCCACTATTCTAGTTCCCTAGCCTCGCTCAGGCTCAGGAGACCTCAGACTTAGACGAGCTGCTCTTCTTCTCACCCATTAGGGTTTAGGGTTCAGCGCGGCTTCGCATGATCACAATGGCTCTGTAACATGAGCATCACAATGTTTCAGTGATAACATCATAGGACCAGGGTTTAGGGTTTAGGGATTAGGGATATGATCGTTCGATTCTTAGGGTTCACATGCTTATGAGATCTCTTGCTAGCCATGACTCCTCCTTGTAGAGCTCCCCAGACCCTCAACCTTCAACCCCTCAAACTTAGTGACTGATTCTTAGTAGGGAATAAGGGGAAATATTATATAAGGACTCTATATGCGTCCGCGCTCCGAGTTCTTAGCCCCCCCCCCACCCCATGGTATGGTCTCCATCTAAGAATAAGCCACATCTATTACCTACCAAAACCATGAACTCTCCGTAGAACCTTTCTAAAATCTTCTTTCAAACCCGCTATAAACTATAAACCTTCACCACAGGACCCAGACCACAGGACCACAGGAAGGGAGTGCCGTCAGAAGCTTCCACTAAAGATTCTATGAAACCTTCACAAATCCTCTACGAACCCTCCACAAAACTCTCTAACCTGTTGCAAACCGTCCATAGAAGGTATAACCGCTGTAAACCTTGCCAAAAAACCTATAAAGACACCTTTATACACCCTTCAGAGGCAATCTAATTCTATAAGATCTGCATAAAACACTATCAAACCTTCAGAAACCCTCTAGAAACCCCTTCAGAAAATCTCTTGAGACCTCGAAACACCTGCTATCAAATTAAAGAAGCGTCTGCAAACCTTCTTTAAACCTTATAGAACCCCTCTATAGACTATAAACTTCTAAAAATTTAATCGAAACCTTTCAATTAAACCACCAAACCCAGACCACAGGACCACCGGACCACGGGGGCGGGGGGGCGGGGGCACAAGGGCCATGGGGGGAGGGGAGGGGGAGGGAAGGGGCCCTCCCCGAAGTCTCCAAAAAACTGCGAAACCCCCAACTGCTTAGTCCCAAATCCAAAAGCTCCAGGAAGACCAAGCGCTAATGAAATTACAGCCCCCTATGCTAAGCCCTAGTCTAGGCTAGCCGTAATGGTGAGTAGATCCCTGAAGTACTTCCTCTGAGACCCCCCATGACAAACCTTTTATGAACATTAGAAACCCTAAGAAACTAGCGCCCCATTCCAAGTGAGGGGTCTTCGTTGGCGGTCGAACCATGTAAGATTCTATTGTCCTGAAAAACGTTCCCAAAAACCATGATTTGCACCCATCAAAACCCTACAAACAAGCACGATGCAAACATCTTGCCTCTCCCAAAAAACACCAAAGCCTCAAACCCCCATACCCTGAATCCCGACACTCTTAACACTTAGCCCTAAAAGTAGCTTGTTTCCACTTATTCCTATCTATCCCCAATATCTCCCTGCATAACCCTCTACAATCCCAATATGGTAGCTATGTACGCCTTAAGCCCTGTAATCCCTAAACCTACCTAACCCGTATATAGCCCCGAAACCCAGGACCCCAATCTTAAATCCGAAACCCCACATCTCAAACCCAGCTCCCTAAGCCTGTAAACTGTAAACCCCTAATTACTTATAAACCTTAAATGGTAGCTTCCACTTTCTTTAATATAACCCCAGCTCCTTGGGCTTGAAGGGTTCGGGCTGCGAGAAGTACTCGTGAGTGTAGACGCGCTGTTCGGTCCAGGCCTGGGGGCGCCGCTTGAGCGTTTATAGAATATGGGGTAATTGGAATCTTATTATGAGATATCCAAAGCCGTATTCTATCCAGTTAAGGGGGACGATAGGTTGTTAGGGGTCAGGGCCTGGTTTGGGTTTCAAGGGGTAAGGGTGTTTACTGGGTTTGGGGCTCCAGGTTTGCGGATTCAAAGTTTGCGGTTCAGGGGCTAGGGTTTGGGGCTCAGGGTTTAAACAACCAGGGCAGCAAGGCCTTCAAGCACCTCAGGGTTTGGCTGTTTCGGGTCGAATTGGTCGTTTCAGGCAGGGTTTTGTGGTTGGCATTTTGGCATTTTGGGCTTAGGTGTAGGTTTACTGAGTCCAGGAAGCATTTAGGAGCTCAAGCCACCCTGCCCCCCCCCCCTCCCCCCAGTGCCCTCAAAGGTCAAAACACTGAAATACTATTTTGAAATTCTGCTGGGTTACTACCAATCCCCGTCAAAACGTTCCCACGCACAAAGAAGAAAAAAAACGCACGCAGGACCTGGTAGACTCAACATAAACCCGGTTCCTAGAACTTGCAAGATGGATGGGATCCGAGGTCTACCCTGAGTTGGGCTCCCACCTGCAATGGATGGAGCTTCAAACTGGAAAACATTGCTGGGAAAGCTCGGCTCGTGAGAGGCTGGTGTCTGACTGCCAACCCCAAAGGATGTGAGTACTTCAACTCACCCAGATACATGAAGTAGTTTCCAAAAACAGGGGGTGCCCCATCTAGACCCCCAAATCATGGGGCTCCCCAGAAAAGGTATCCCCTAGTTGGGGTAAAGTGGCCGTTTTGTGGTGCCTCTAATAATAGAAATAATTATAATAAAAATAATACAAATAGTAATAGTAATAGTATACTGCAATGGAAACAGCAAAGGTCCAAGAAGCTCTGAGCCCCTGCAGTCCTTTTCACCCTCAAGGCGTCACTCCAGTATCCGTGAGCCCTAAATAATGGTTTCCAGGGCATGTCCATTTCACTCTCTAATATTCTCTAACCTCAAAAGATCTCCATAAATTCTCATACAGCACTACGTAGCCCTATAATATCACCCTACATGTACAGAATCCTTGAACCCTAAACCTTACACCCAAAACCTGAAGCCCCATATTATCCCAATAGAACCCTATGTAACCCCTTTATATCCAGAAGCTTAGAACCCAAGCAGTCTATGCTGAGATCAAAGCGGGCTTCTCGCGCTTCAAGCAGGAGAAGGGATTGGCCTTCTCCTGGCTAAGAATGCCGCGCAATAGTGGAGAAGCAAATGGGAAAGACAACGGAAGCCACCATTCAGGGTTTAGGGTGTTATAGGGATACTGCCCCATGAATAGAGAATCAAATGGACAAGAAAATGGAAGCTACCATTTAGGGTCTAGGGCTGTATAGGGATAATTACTACCGCATGGACATGAAAGCTACCATTTAGGGTTTTGGGCTGTATATTCTGGATACTACCCCATGAACGAAGAATCAAATGGAGCGGAAAAAGGAACATGAAATGACAACCAAGCTTTATGGGGCTAAGAGAGCCTACTACGCGAGGGCAACATAGGAGTAGATAATGAAACATGGAAGGTATAAGATCCACCTTGGTGAAATGGAGAATCAAATGGAAAATCAGTGGAAACTGTGGTTATATGCAGATTGTGTAGTATTTGGTGATATGACCAATAATGGAGAATTCTATGAAACATAAAATGGATCATGAATTCGAAGCTGGCATTCTATACGTGTTGGGTCAATCCCCCACCCAGTAATGGGTACCACAGTGTAGGCGTATTGAAGCCCTCTTACCTGAATATGAAGGAGCTATTGCTACATTGACCTCATGTAGGGGATTACAAGGAAATTTAAGCCTCTACAGTTTGTGAGGAAAGTCTGTGGCTGTAATAAAGTCTTCCCACTCTAAGCCCTCCTGATCAATACCTGTCACTCACACTGTCCTTCATGACTCCCCTATACCAAAGTACCCCTATTTCCTCGCCGTTACTTTGTTCTCAATGATGTTCTAGTAGCACCCTAACGCGGAGTATCAAAACATTAGGGGGTGGGATGTCTTAGAACTTAGAAATGCACAAAAAAGCCTTCACAATCGGTCGGCCTCTCAGACTATGCATGACAACAGGCTTATCTATAAGCCCCTTTTCAGAGGGTGAAGGCCTAGGGTTTAGGGGGAAGCGAGTCTTTTCGGTAGTTGTTCCCTTAAATCATGCATGGTGTCAGTCCCCCACCCAATATCTGTCCTTTAGAGGGCTCTATTAGGGGCCATTATGACTCCTTGTGGCAACGTTTACCCTAAACCCTACACCCCAAACGCCTAAACCCTATAGTATCCCAATATTACCCCAATATGACTTCTGGGGAAAGACCTGAAGGTTTGTGGAGAGCTTACGCTACTTAATCCCTTGCCCTGGGCCCCGAATCATGAACATCCCATCCCCCCTAAGAATAAATACCTCCTCTAGTATATGATGGTACTGCATGGGGAGTTCCTAATATATGATGGTACGGCATTCGTGGTATCTATTGAATCTATTGCCAGGAGAGGGTGGAGGGGATACTATTGACGGGCACAGAAAATCCCCCCAGCTCCCTAGAACCGCTATGTGGCGTGCACATGTATTCAACGTGATCACCCAACAAACTACCCCAAACATCGACGTGTTTCCCCTGCATGGTGCTCGCACACCCTTTCCCCTAAGACCCAACCCAATATAGCCCAATATAACCCAATATAACTCTAAAACCCAACCCAATATAACCCCAATATAACCCCAAGATAACCCAATATTACCCTAATATATCCCAAGATAACCCAATAGAAGCCAACATAACTGTTCTCATCTTTAGCAGCAGAGGTCTGACGGAGCTCCTCCAGCCTCTTCTTCTTGAGCGCGCCATACCTGGGCCATGGCGGAATCCGGGCTGAGGGTTATGGGGCTGCCTTCACGATCCTGGGGCTATGGCCGCTTAGTCCCCCTAAAGTAGATAGAATATGGGTTTGGGTATATTGAAATAAGATCCCCATATACTCCATATTCTATCTGCATCTGAACGGCCCTATCGAGGAATTGTGCAGGGTGAAATGTTGCGGCTATGCTCCGCTTAGCTGGTGCTGAAGGAGAGCAAAAGGAGTAAACTTATCCCACATTACCCTAGGAAGAAAAAAGGATCCTTTTTACATACATATAAGGAATCCCATACCCCAAAAAGTATAAAGCGCGCAGCCATACGAGCTACAATCTAAACTCCTTAAAGGGGGGGGGGTTTGGGGGGATTATATAAGTGAGCGTTAATGCGTGAGGCCACCACTGTACAGAGTTTAATTAAACACAGTACCCGTCAGGGAAGTCGGAAGGCAAAGGCCAGGATTTCATGTACGGTAGCTTCAGAAGATACTTGAGACACCTAGCCCCAGAAGTATAAGGGATCCCTAGAAAAAAAACCCAAAAAGTACCCCTAATTTTGGAAATTACACATAGATGCCATCAGGTGTCGTCCGCGACTCCAGTCCTGGAACCTGGCCTATGAGAGTCCCAGCGAGGTGCAATGACCTAAAGCTTCCGCGTCTAGAAACGATCTGTGGCTGGAGATTTTGGTATGGCCTGGAGGTCAGAGAATGAAAGAAACTTACTGGTTCGTCCCTTCTTGGTAGGGAAGAAGGGACAGTAATCGCTATATAACAGATTCTCTGGTTCCATACTAAGAACCAGTAAGATAAGGGAAAGAACTGCCACCAGCGCTTCCGTGTCTGCTTGTCTTCCTTGAACATGCCAGGAATGACCTAGCCTTCCCCAGTCTGCCCCGGCAAAAGATCATCCCGCACGATCTCTGCACATATATGGGTGGTTGTCAAAACTATGGTCCCTTTTTGGGTACCCTAGATATTAGGAGCCATAATATAATAGGGACCCAAAAAGGGACCATAATTTTGACAACCACCCATATATGTATACATACGCGCATGATATGCTTTATCTATATTCATATGTGTATGTATATGTATCTTTATGTCTATGCATGCTGATGATTCGGTTGCCCTCGTCTGCTAGGCAATACAAGGTTCCACTATTGATGAACCCACAAACGCTTACAGGAACCCAACATGTCATCCCTACAGCTTTCAAGCAAGCCTTCAGGTTTAGGCTTTTCAGGTTTGAGTTTCTGGAGTGTCCAAAAAATACGGACCTGTTTTGAGGGAACCCTGAAAACACCCACCAGGAACCATGATGCAACAAAAAAACTACGTCATCTACCCTAATCTCCATAAACCACTATATAATCCCAGTTTCCTTTGCTTGTCCATTGTCTTTTCCGTTTGATCTCCACTGAGCGTACAAACCTGGTTGAGCACCTGTTAAAGCAAGCTGAAGTCTACTTCCCTGCTGCCCGAAATTACTAGCAGGGCCATACCTACAACTATGGACAACTCCTTACTACTAATCCTGTAGCCCTAAACCCTAAACTTACGAACGGCCAACCCAACCGAAGGGGGTGTATACGCCATAATGGAGACCCATGATTAATAAAGGGGTAATATTGGAGTTATATTGGGATAATGCGAAAAAAATGGAAACCTCACAGAATTGTTCTGCAAGACTGGGCCCAGCAACTTCTGCTCTTCGTCTTGCTTCTCCAAGGCCCTCGCCTGGACGTGACGGTGCGGCTTCCACATGAGCTATAGTCTAAACTCCTAGTATGCCCCTGAATATCCCCTATAGTAGTCCCCTATATAATCCCCTATATAACCCCCTTTAAGGAGTTTAGACTACAGTTCACATGACCAGTTATGGGTGTTTAGCCTATTAAAGGACATGTCCCTTGCATGCCCATGATTGATCCAGGTAAGCATGTAAAAAATACCCGTGTCAACGTGGGCGGTTTTGCGACACGCTTGTTGTGGATGGCAATTTGGGTAGCAAGGCAGGGAATGTTCCTAACGGACAATTACAGGGCCAGGCGGGATTACCTTCTACAAACTGTTTGTGCCCAACATGTTTTCCGACCCCTAATACTATTACTAAAATCAGGACTACTCGTACTACTATTACTATTACTACTGGTATTTCCCCACCCAAAAGGCCTCATACCCCCTCCTGTTCTCATTAGATGTTCCGCTTCGTGTCTCCCCTCCCCTGAAGATGCTATGGCCTGCTGCACAAGCAGCCCAGCAACCCACAAGATGCACGTCCAGATAGGGGGGGCCCTAAACCCTAAACCCTAAACCCTAAATTCAGGGAACCATCTTGGGAGTCCCCACGACAAGGGGTAGAGCACTTAGGGGTCCATATAGGGGTCCCCCCTATGGACTCTAGCATAAGAATCACTGGAATCCTTGAGAAAAATGGCGTGATCCACAAGAACAGCCTTGTTCCCTTGGCATCTGTCCAGCACATAAGAATCACCTTGCTCGGCTTAATAAACCCCGAAACTTAATCGCAGTTTCTGGAACGAGCGTCGATACACAATACATCTGGACAACTCAAAAGCCTTTCTGCCCCCTGACCCTGCCCCACGCGCACGCCTTGCGCAGCTTTCGCTCAAGACCTTCGTGTCGAATGCACTCACTTCACTTCACATTGAGGTGCCGAGTGCTACATAGTCTCACTACTGAAGCTTCTACTCAAATGAAACTGCTGCAAGCACATGCTTCTCCAGAAAAGGGGCAACCCCAGAGAGACAGGAGCATCCTGCGTCTCAGGGCAGAAGAAACCAAACTTGGGGCAAACGGAGACCTCAACCCTAAACCCTAAATAAACCAGTATGGTAGGTGTGCAGTTCCTTCTAGCGAGGCTCATTCTTAGTGTTTGAGATCCAGCAACAAGACCGCGTACACCCCCAACAATATATCAGGGTAATCTAGAATGATTTCAATTTTCTAGTTGAAGCCATGTTGGTACTATTCCCTATATAAACCACCATTTAGGGTGAGGTCGCTTTAAATTACCCAGATATATGCATTTACTCCCATTTCCATTTCATTCTCCATGTCCTTTCCACTTGATGTTCTATATAAAGGTAACATCCCTATAAACCCATATCAAACCCTAAACCCCTAAACTCCTAAACCCTCGCAGGGAGTAGTTGGGGTATTGCGAGCGAGGTGTCCACACACTTAGCTTTGCAGTAGGCCTTGGCTCAAGTGTTTGAAGCAAAAGACTAGCCCACAGAATCGCAGATTCCCTGCAAGGTCCTGGTACCCTTAATAGGGATGGGTACATAGGCCTAAGTAGAGGGCAGTTGGAGGGCTAGGTATCCCTCTAGAAATCTGCCATGCTCAGCAAAAATAGCTATACCCAATCCGCATGGAGACCCATGCAAAGTCTTCTTGTTGACTACGGTAGGCGCTACAGAAACATGAATTACGTACCATTCTCATAAGGAGAACGTGTCAACAACTAACCAGATAGATTTGCGGCCTGCCTCCGAGCACCATTGCAAAACTGAGATGCTTTCAATGTAAGGGCGCCAGATGCAGTGGCCACACTAAGTAATTCACATTAAGCCCTAGGGATCCAAGTATACAAGTCTTGGGATATTTTGATCCCTGGGGTTAGTAGAAGAAGGCTCATACTGCGGAGATGACATTACCCGCCATTCAGGCTTCTACATCAAACACCCTACCAACCACCATAAACCAAGTTTACATGTAATTGTCCATTCTGTTTTCCGGCTGCTTCTTCAGTATTCCTTCACTCGTCTAGATCCCCATAAATCCCTGTCTAAACCATAAAGCCGAAAAGCCTAGCCCTTTATTGGGATCCCTGGCAAATGTCCTTTCATCTACATTTGGAGCTTGTTGGTCTTCTGCATCCCGAGCGGCATAGCATCAAGAAGGTCACCGAGAAATCCGAGACTTCCCATGATAACGGCAGATATATCCAACTTTTTGGGGGAAGAGGCCCTCATCACACCGGAATTAAACCCTAAACCTTAAACCTTAAACCCTGGGTTCCCACCCCGGGGTGTTTGGGAAGTCTGCCCAAATCTCTCAGAGTCAGGGTTTCCCCCATTGCACAACTCCTCTATCGAAGTCAACAATTGCCACCCCAAAGCTCAGTTAAGATTAGCTAAACCCACTGGGTTTAGGGGTTTGGGGCTTTAGGGTTTAGGGTTGGTTTAGGATTTAGGGGTTTAGGGGTTTAGGGGTTTAGGGGTTTGGGGGTTTGGGGGTTTGGGGGTTTGGGGTAGGGCTTTGAGAATCAAATGGAAGGATGATATAGGATTTGGGGGGGAGGGGGGGGGGTATTATCTCAACAATGGAGAATCAAATGGAAAAGAAACTGGAACCTGTAATGAAAACTGATATGTATTTATAATGTATATATGAGGCTTATGCGAAGGGATTGTGTAATGTAGATGCCTAGACAAGTACAATTAGGGTATCCTGTACCATCCCTTACGTAATCATTCCACATTGGCCTCAAGTTGGGTCTGAAAGGAAACTTCGAAAGTCTCACTTGATCCATGATCTTTCTGGGAGTTCTACAATAAGGTCCGCAAGCCTTTCCCGAATGAGAAGCCAACTGAGCTATAGTCTAAACTCCTAGTATCCCTCTGAGTAAGCCGTATAATAATCCCCTATACAATCCCCTATATAAATCCCCTTTAAGGAGTTTAGACTATTGCTCAACTCAGAACCATAAGGCCGTGACGTTCTTGGTACATCTTGGCCTTGGGATCCAGCGGTCTTGCCTGTTGCAGGAGGTTCAACCTATTCTGGGTGGCTGTTAGGGAACTTAAATTAAGTTACCACAATGGGTATATATAGTAAATAATAGGGTTTCCCCAATATAGCAACTTAATTTAAGTTCCTTAACAGCAACCCAGTATTGGGGAGATGTCGAGAGGAGAATCCTGTAGCCAAACCGTAGAGCCCTCCGGATCTTGACAGCCGCATGAATTCAATAGCTTCTCATAGCTACGGTCTAAAACCTAGCTCTTATGAGTTAGCGCTGACATTAATGCACGGCGAAAACAAAAGATAAATCAATAAATCCCTTGTAATTCCTTTCTTGTCCTGACAGAATCAAAAAACTGCTCCATTCAGTGATGTTCACTGGGTTTACATGACGCACGTGAAGGGCTATCTGGGCTGCATAGAGCGTGTTTCCGGCAGCCCACACATTCTGCAGATGGTGCTGGAGATCAGGCTACTGCAAAATGCCAAATATGCAGTTGATTGAATTAGTGGCACGGTCTGCGAAACAAACATAGCAGACAGCTTTCAACCTAGCCAAATCACATTTCGCAAGTTGGAATGAGGCTTTCACGAAGCTACCGTAGCAAAGCTGAGACATTAGTGTATATGATGAGGACGGACACGGACATGTCAATGTTTGGTGTTTGGTTGCAGCGCCAGGCCGGCTATTGCCTCATTGCCTCCCGAGCCTGAGAAAAGAGAGCAAACCCTATCAGATATCCGAAAGATCCCTAAATAGTAGTTTCCACTTCATTTTCCATGTTCCCCATATACACCCAATATATACCCTATTATCATATAATAGTTTCCATTTTCTTTTCCCTTATCCCAATACAACCCCAATACAAACCTCGGGGCTTACAGGGTTGAAGGCATCAAAATTAGGTCCCATAGCCCTCCTGAAGCTCAAAAAGCCTACCCTTCGCACCATGAAACCCTAAAGGCAGCCACGAGGCGCCTGAGCAGAGCTGACTCCTTAAAGGCGAATATATAGGGGATTATACAGGGGACTACCATAGGGGTTATAAAGGGGGATGCTAGGGATTTAGACTATAGCTCTTGCAATAAACTCCCACAACAGCCCCGAAAGCAGCGCCTTAGCGTCCTTCGCAAGGCTCTCGGAGTGGACAAAAGGCGCCCTGAGCCGTGCAAGAAGTCAATTTTTCCGAAAATTAGAGGTACTTTTTTTGGGGGGTCCCCATCATAAGGATTGTAAAAGGTTGGGGTCTATATTGGGGTCCCCTTTTTTTGGGAAACTACCAAGTCAACTGTAGTTAATTAGAGTTTCAGGTAAAGCCCGCCCTTGCCTCGCCTGGCCATATTCTGTCAGACGTTCTCAAGGAACGGATCGCGGAGCGGAGTGAGTGCGAAGTGTGCATGAGCAGGCATGGAACGAACTAGAAGACTTGCTTGAAAGCGTCATGGAGCAGGCATGCTCCTTGCTCCCGTACCGGACCAATCATCTGGGACTCCTACACGGATTGCCTCTGATCTGGCCCCTTCTAATGAGCGCAACTGCCTCGCCAAATCCGCTCCAGTTGAATATGTATCAAAATGGAACCTAAGACGCATGGAGCGTACAGTGGGATTATCGGGGTCCCCTTCAAAGATTACACATGCCCCGCAGAGAACAAGCAAGTACAATACCAAACCGAAAACTAGAGACTACATGGCACTTATCCAAGCATCTAGCATTTCTCACCCAAAGTTTTTAACGAAGCTTCAGACCTAGCCAGGTCCTGAACCCAATTCTTTGACCTCAAAAGCCAAGAAGATCTGACCAGGACCTTCCTTGTACCCTTAATTGGGGATATATGGTCCCTTCTGGTGGGTACTTAGGCCCTAATAGAGGGTAGGAGGAGGGTCGAAGGAGATAATTCACAATGGGCGCCCCACCATCCGCCGAACGTGTCGAACTCCCAGTGGGCAGGCTTGTCATGCGGCGTGTCGAAGATACCCCTGAAAGCAGACCACAAACTATCGGTAGTTGCAAGTACATTGCACATGATTACTGAGTTGCCGTTTAGTAGCTCAAAGTAATTTACCATGATGAGGGAACTATGCTAGTAGCATATGTATGTTGTTGTTAAATCTACGTAAGTTCCGTATAAAAGCATGGCCAAAGCGCTGTAACCAGAACTAAGAATCATTACACAAGTTTAATCTTACCGCGGTTTAGTAGGGAATATGGGGATATACTATGCAGGCATTCTATTCCCTGAATCCCCCTAGACCCTAAACCCTAAGCCCGCATTGCCTACTTAGAGCCAGTAAGTAGTTGGAGTACCTGAAACCCGACGAAGCAGCCATGAACCTCCAATGAAAGCCCTGTGGGCTGGAAGACTATATCTCCAAACGGTAATACTTGTAACAGCAGTAACTAAAAGTTACAATAGCAATAGTAGTAAGAATGAATAGTAGTCATCGTAGTAATAATATAATAATGAGAGTAATTATGCTAATAACCCTAGTAGAAGAAATAGTAGCATGGAGCCGCCCCTTCTAAAAGGACCTCAGTGTCCATAGATTTCCCTTTCGAGTTCCATCCTGGTTCGGGGGGCTTGCGAGATCAGCGCCACAATCCATACGCCACCCTAAACCCGAAACCCTACACCCTAAACCCTAGGTCCGAGGGAGGTAAATATTGGGGAACCTTGAGAAGCCTGGGGAATACTAGGGAGCACTAGGGAATATTAGGGGTTACTAGGTTAGCTCCTTGAACTACCCCGCCATTATTATCAACATTGTAAATGGCGGTTTCCTTTTGAGGGTCCCAATAAACAAGAGTTATAGGATTTTGGGGTCCATATTGGGGTCTCCCTATTTCGGGAAACTACCAAATACCTGTCCGACCTGGAGGTGATGGTTTAGGGTTTCATTGGTTTAGGGTTTAATCTTTAGGGTGTAGATGGAATGTCTGAGCCTCGTTGATATCAGACGAGTCGGTGTTCAAAGGAGGAGCTACAGCTTGCGTGATGTAACAACGAACAAGCATCACCCCCCCCCTGCACCTAACGAAAAATTCCCCCATTGCATAATGGGTTTGTAATATGATCCATTGAGGCACCCTATACCAGGATCTAGGACCATAATGCAGGCAATCTTTTAGGCTTCTACGGTAAGCAAGGGCGGAGTGGTCTAAAAGTAGTGACCCTCCTCCCGTGCCTTTATGTTTATTATTTTTGCTATGTTTATTTGTACGTTTGAGATGATTAATGTTACTACTATTATGAGTAGCATTACTCTTCTTATTACTACGCACGAGCAAGTCTAACCCTGGTCATGTGAGTGCGAGACATGAGCAAGTCATTCTTGTGGAAGGTGTTCGACGCTTCCCTGGCATACGGCTTAGGGTTGAGGGTTTAGGGTTATCCTGCACCCTAAGCCCTAGGCCCTCGACCCCAAACTAAGATGGAATCTGAAATAGGCCCATGATAAAAGGATAGTTGTCCGTATTTATCAGGGTCCATGTCAGTTTGGGGGAGGGTAGCTCAACGATACGGTTTGATCCTGAGTAGGTACCTATGGGAATGATAGGAATCTAGTCTACTAAAGCCATGCAGTAAACTTAATACGCACAGTAAGGCATTGTAGGAGAGGTTGATTTGGGTTGATGATGCCCGATCATGGTTTCTGGTAACCTGAAACACTTCATAACGACTACTCGTGGCTCGACGCCTGCTTCGACCTGGACTAATCTTGCACTTCAAACGGTCAGGTACACTTGGTCAGCTTTGGGAAGCAACCATACTGGCTGGGGAGTCAAACTACAGGAGAATTTCTACGAAGCAAGGTCTCCCTACTCACCCTCAACGAGTCCGGTCCTTCTTACACAGACCCCACGAAAAGACCCACAAGTGCCAGGAACCCAACCAGAAGTCCATCTGCGATCCTGAAACTACCTTTAAGCCATCGCCTATGCAAAAACATGCAGCAACAACCTGAAGGAAACCCCGAAGCCCCAATTCCAAAGAACTGGGCCGTGTCGGTGGCGGCCGACCATACAGAAACTGAAGCTCTTGCCGGTTGCGCATGAGCAGACCGGGACGGGGTCGCTCGAAGTAGTCCATGGGTTCTGGATAGTTCCATGGTGGCCTGGGCTTCAGCGTCAGGATGTTGGGGGCAGAAACAGATCAGAACGTCAAAGAATGAATCCAAGCAGACAACTTAGTCTGGAGAAGCAAGCTGCACAACTGGGATCACCCCGTCCCTGTCGCAGAGTTCAAGTTTGAGGCCAGGAGTCATCTAGATCCTGCTGAAAACTTACAGACTCCGTTCGGGCTTGCTCTAACTTTGGGATCCAACGTCGGTATTGTTTGTATGCTCGGATCCCTAGGGTAAAGTATGAAAACAGAAAGCCATGGGAGGTTTGGTTTTAAGCACCCCATGCAGCTTACCGGTTCTTAGTAGGGAATATGGAAATAGATTTTATAGGGACTATATGAGCTGTAGTCTACACTCCTAGTATCCGCCTAGCTCATATCATATAAAGGGAGCACATAGGCGTTATGTTCCCTCATTCCCCTCTAAGAACCTTTAAGGCCGACCTCCTGAAACAGCACTCAAACATTGGAACTCATCGGGTCTCAGAGGTGGGGCTGACTAATTTTCTTCAAGGAGGTAGAAGTACTACTTGATAATTTCCATAAATTGGGGGGGACTTCAATGCAGGCCCCAAAATACGATCATCCTTGCTAGCGGGGACCCCCGCAAAGGGGCCCCTAATTTTGGGCCCCCCGCACCCAACACCGAGGAACACAGGTTTGTTGAGAATTTGCTGTCAAGAATCCTACCCAGACCCTCCTATGTAGTTCGTCTTTGGTAGTAGAAGCAGTGTCGGAGAAAACCACCAAAGGAAGACATGCCCACCCTAAATCTTACGCTACGTGATTCAGTACCCGACCTTATGAGATTTTCGGGCGAAGTAGCTTTCTGCTTCCCATTTATAACCCAGCAGTGACCTAATTGAAGCCTTTTTAGGGCGGCCCGGTCGGAGAATCCGACACCTGGAACAAACAGTCCGGAAGGCAGCCTACTCAATATTTCTCAAAACCGAGATCCCCCCCGGATGCCTCCAGACCCACTCATCTTCTGTATAAGGACCTCTCAAGAAGGATCCAGAACTTTGAGAACCCCTAAATGATTACACCCTACAACCCTGCATCCTATAGTCCCCCCTAAGTAGATAGAGTATGGCTTTGGGTAGATTATGATAAGATCCCCATATACCCCATATTCTATCCACTTTCTATACCCTAAATCCAAAACCCTATACCCTAAACCCTATACATTATACCCTAAACCCCAAACCCATATTCTGTCTACTTAAGGGGGACTATAAACTGCAAATTACGCAGCATGTCTGAGGTCAGCTACTTCTCCGCCTGCAGAGACACTGCCTTTTCAGAGCGGCGATGTGCATCACCTCGTTCAGGGCTTAAGGCTTGTTAAGGGTTTCAGGATTAGGGTATAGGGTTTAGGGTTTAGGGCTTAAGGATGCTTAAGGGTTTAGGGCTTAAGGGTTTAGGGCTTATGGGTTTAGGGTTTAATTGGGGCTTATGCCTGGACCATGGATGTCCTACCTTCTTGTTGGACCCCTGAACCCTAATTAAGACCCTAAGTAGGACAGAAGCGCAACCAGGAGGGACATCCACGGTCCAGGTATAGGAGTTTGGGCGTATATAGCGTCGGTGGTCCGCGAGAGTTCATTCAAGAATTGATTACTTGGACCCGTGGATTTGGGGCTATATAAATCAGGAATCTGCTCCCTACATATGCAGGTAATCCTCATATAATCCCCCCTGTGCCACATTTCTCCCTACTAAGGCTTCCCCTGAAGCACCCTGAGAGGCGTGGGAGCTAGTCTTGGCAATTTGGAGCTCAGGGTGGGGAAATTATGTGGGTCCTTACGAGGGTTCTTATGGGAGTATGCGGGAGTTTGCATGAGTAGGGGGCTCCAATATAGACCCCAATGACTTTCATTAGTCTTTTATGGCAAAAAAAGACCACCTCATTTGGAAAACCTCACATACTGACTTCTACAGGGATCGAACCTTTGCCCGCGGGACCCGAAACCCAAAACCTTGAGCCCCAAACCCTAAACCTTAAACGCGAAACCCGAGACCTTAAACCCTAAACCTTATACCATAAACCCTTAACCCTAAATCTTAAACCCTAAACCTTAACAATCCCTTCAACCCTGAACCCTAGGGCAAGCTCAGGCTCCCACGGGCTCGGATCAGAGCTAATTCTGTCTCAATCCTGGGAGGGTTTAGGAGTTGAGGGTAAAGTGACGTTTAGGGTTTAGGGGTTTAGGGTTTAGGCGTTGAGGGTTTAGGGGTTCAAGGGTTTAGGGGGTTTAGGGTTTAGGTTTGAAGGTTTAGGGAGGCATATCAGTGCCCAGACCCCTTGGAAGAGCTAGAAATTCGGTCCCTGTGTCAAAGAGCCACAAGGGTGAGGTAGAGGAAGGTGGGGTATAGGAAGTGAGCCCCAACATGATGGAGTTTACAATAGGGCTTCAATAGGGGCTCGCTAATCCACCTCTTCCAAGTCCTGACTGTGATGCTTCAGCGTGCTGGCTTTAGCGGGGGACTTTTGCGCAAAAAAATAAAGCCTAAATAATGACCAACACATGAACTTGCGCGTCCTAGCTACTTTTGAAGTACCCTGTACTTTAGACAGGAATCTAGGGCCACAATGTTGGTAATTCTGGATCCCTGCCGTACTACGGGTCGTTCCGTGAAGCAGCCTTCTATATGTATCGCAAAAACATGTTCAAGCTTGCGCGTACGTTGTCTAAAGCTGGAGAAACCCCTACAATTCACAACAACCACCACGCCTTAGGAACTACAAACTTGTGTGTGCAGATGTGCAGTGCGCGATACAGCTCGAAAATGTAAGGCCCCCCTAAAACGTGCAATGTCCATGCTAGAATCGCTTGTCATTCCCCAATGATACCCTGACTGCCCTGACTCTCACTGCAATCAAGTCGCGCCCGCTTTTGGTCTCGCTTCCGCTGAAGGACTTGCTGGTCCAGATCGCTCCTTGGGAATTCAATTGACCAAGAACTGATTCAACGATGGCAACAACTATGCTTACAACTTTTCGGTGCTTCAAGGGGGCGTGGATCCCTATAATACTGCCTAAAGAAGCACCTGGAACAGCGACCTGTTGCCCTTCCCCCACTCCCCCACTGCCCTTAAGCGCCAGTAACACAATCTACATATTTCAGTCCACAGAACCCTGCGAAAACCACGTGTCTGAAACGTTCTACCAGTTGTCTGCGTAGAGAAACACCACAGTACCTCCAAAACGGGCCCATGATTTTGACAAGCATTGCAGGCTGGTACAATGCCAAGAAAAAATGGGGCCATCCAGCACAAAGAGGATCTATGGTAGACCTTCGGCCTGTTCTACGAGCGCTAAATTCAGAATATCGGGATCGGGTTTCGGAATGCAGCCAGGATAAGTGAGCCACCATCTTTTATCAAATGTTTTTTAGCTACTGCACCTGATCTACCTAATCTGCAGCACTTACAGTCCCCCTTAACTAGATAGAATACGGCTTTGGGTAAATCATAATAAGATCCCAATATGCCCCATATTATTCTATCTGATAAGGGGGACTATCCCCTAGACCCTAAACCCTAAATCCTATACCCTAAACCCTACACCCATATTCCATCTACTTAAGGGGGACTATACCCTAAACCCTATACCCTATATACCCTAAACCCTCAACCCATATTCTATCTACTTAAGGGGGACTATACCACCAGCTCCAAACTCTTGAGCTCCTAGGATGAGAGCCCGACATCATCTCCAACCACTCTTGTCGGTATTGGTAGCGATCTTTGGTCTCCTGCAGAATGCGCATATGAGCCATACTCTACACTCCTAGTATTCCCCTTAATAGCCCCTGTATTGCTCTGCTATATTAATCCCCTATATAAACTATTTGAAGGAGTTTAGACTATATCTCATAAAGCCTCACTTCTGAACGCCTAAGCGTGATCCTGGCTCTTCATGCTACGAGCTCCCTGCGTGATCCCTCCATGCTGCGTAAAACCGAAACACTCAGAAAATCCCACAAGGTTGTCCTGGACTTATAGTCCCTCTTAAGTAGATAGAATATGGGGTATATGGGGATCTTATTATAACATACCCAAAAGCCATATTCTATCTACTTAAGGGGGACGATATACATAGATTCTGATGCTTTTGATATATTGTTGGGCACCTCTAGGCACACTGGACTAAAACCCTGGCTGCCTCGTGCTGGAAGAACTCTCTCCGCAGGTCCGGCTGGCTGAGAACCTGATTGATGCACATGTTGCTATAGGGTATATGTATATATGTATATATGTGATAGGGTTATATAAGGATTATGGAAAAGAGAATGGAAACTGCTATGATTTATTGGGGTCATATAGAGATAATGTTGCTGTGCAAATCCAAGAAAATTAAGGGTTTTCTTCTTGAGGACCCGTCAGATCAATGCGTAACGATTCCGAGAGCCATATGTGATTCTGATAATTCACTTCTGCTAGAGGATTTGCCATCGCATCCTTATCCTCAAAGTCGTTCGCGAGCTACAGTTGCTGGTTTGCTAACCTTGCTTGACTGATTTTCTGAAGATCAACTGAAGCATGGCATGTACTGCAGGGCTAGAAACCGAAAGCTTCAGGCGTACGGAATCATCTGGATCTCCTCACAACTAGCGTAACTCCGCATAACACACAAGATTCAGACCGTCTCTGTAGGACTGTAGGCAACACCACAGAAACAAAATGTTATCCTTCAACAAGATGTTAACCGGCCTCGCGTAGAAGCTATGCAGCCATGCACGATGTACTCTCCAGCTGCTCACAATTCTTGAGGATGACTCAATATACCATTATGCATGAACCCGCTTCGGGCCTCAACATCGTGCATCGTGACCCAAGCATCAAAAGTTCAAACTCTAGAAAACCCATCCATCTTCCATGCCCTGAAAATGTCGCCCCATGGGCCTGCCATCAACCCTAAACCCTTCTATCAAGCCAAACCTTGCCTGCATCAGGCTGGGCCGGGGCATGCCCCGGGGCGGAAAGTGCAGGTGACTCCTGGGCCAAGTTCAGTGCCCAAAATCCCTAAGCCCCATGCCCACATGCGAACTTCCAACAAAAACTCTACAGGTTGCTGGTTATGCCTCTTTGAAGGGGATGGCCCAGTTCACCCCAAAAGAAATCATTGCCAACTGAAGTTCTACCCCAATGTAGCCCATTCTACTATAGTAGTTTGCATTTTCTTGTCCATTATCCCTATACAACCCCGATATAACTCCCTATATAAACACGAATCTGTTTTGGCTTGTAGTGTTGTGGAAGTGAGGGATGTCTCAGGAATCCTGTGAGGAGCTCATGGCCCAGTCTGTGAGTTTGACCAAGTAGTCACTTTGAGCCCTAAACCCTGAATCCTAAACTCTATGTCCTAAACCCCAAATCCTAAACCCCTTAATGAGCACCCCGTCATCCCCACATGACCATACGCCCCAGACAGCGAGCACACGGACGGTGGTCCAAGTGAACTTCCGACGCATCATGCAAACAGCTAAAGCATGAAAGACACACGGAATCCCAGCCCCGCAAAAGCCCTCAAACGGAAACGCAAGCAGTCGCTCTTTATTACAGGGTTGTTGATGCAATTTCTCTATCCAAATGCCATACCAAAGCAACCCTCCCTCACTCAAGGAATGGACTCCATCTAAGGGGGGCCTGTATTTTGGAAAACTTCAGGACACTTGAGGGAAGCCCTAGGTATTAGGCCTTAGGGAAGTCTTCTGGCGTCCTTACGTACAAGTCTCGCCTTTATTGGGCCCGCCGAAACCTTGCTTAATTCCCGATCTCCCACTCTACTGAATTGCTGTTAAGGAACTTCTACTATCTATAGTTACCATACTATGGGCATATAAGGTTTAGGCCTCCCATAATATGGGTATATGGTAACTGATAGGATTTCCTTACTATTGTATCTGCATCAACCCTAAACCCTAAACCCTAAGCCCTAAACCCTAAACCCCTAAACCCTAAACCCTACCCAGTCTAAGCCGAGGCCGTCGCATGGAGCTCGGACCCTGGGGTCGAATCGTAAGGTCCTGGGCGAAAGGAAAGCAGAAAATGCTTTTGGGTTCCCCCAAATGAGCTAGAGTCTAAACTCCTCAAAAAGGGGTTATGTAAGGGGTTATAGGGGATGATTAATTATAGGGGTTTGGAAGGGGAATACTAGGAGTTTACACCATAGCTCATATTCAGAGACATGGAGAAGATCTATCAAAACGGCTCTGACCGACATAGCCAGCAGGAATGTGGGCAGCATGGAGTGAGGTCTAGGTTATCCTCTGCCTTTCGAGGTGCTGAGCTGGTAAGGGTGCCGTCCTTCGACCCAGAACAAGTTGGGAACATCTGTCCGCAGCTTTCACAACACTTCATATGCTAGGTTTGCCGAAGCTGCGGTCCTTTTACGGTACCCTGCAAAGCATGCCCCATCAGATTTCGGGTAAACCAAAAAGGGACCAATGTTTTTGACAATTAGCCATATCAAGAAGAACCTTGAAACCTCAAAGACTCCAAATGGTACTTAACAACCATGAGAAGATCTTAATGATCTCAGCTGTTGCAAGAGTGCTGCAACAGCCTCAACCCCAATGCCAAACCTGTACAGGCATGTCACTGCCAGAACTTGGGATATCAAGCAAATCGCGGTAGCGCTGTAATCACACTCTTAAGCATTGCTTGTACCGACATTCAAAACCAAAATCTTGAAGCCATGACAGGCAGAATCGCATCGCACAAATACAAGAGCTGAAAACGCTTCCGGCGCCCTCAACCCATCTCAACAGCTGATGCGCCAATGAGAGGCTAGACGCTACTACCATGGATTGTAACCATATCCAGAACTCATCTCTGAGAATTCTACTAGCTACACCCCAGACCCCTCCGATGGCCTGTACGTCGGACATGTTCGGCCTGCAAGCAAGAACTGTCTGTATTGTCATGGAGGGCACTTCTCCACATGTTCCCTATGTCGTCGCCGCTGGACTGCCATTCTCAATGGACCCTTGATAACACCTTTGTATACTCATGTCAAGTTATGAAGCCCAGTTGGAAAAGCCCTCGTCGCATGTAGTCTGTATTGCGGCTACCCCACACTTCCCTAGACCTGCAGCTGATGTAGACAGCCAGGGAGGAGGCCAGCACAGGAGATTAAAATTCACTCATCCATGGAAACCCGCGTCCGCTGTTCATCTCTGGATATAGCACGGTGACACGAAAGAACCTGAGCATAGAACGCATCACACCTATAGCCAGCTTTAAGACGGCAGAAGTGGTCCAAACCATCACGACGCAATGATATTCGCATCTAGTTGCACAAGTGTAGACCCCGAATGCATTAAGACTGGCTGCTCGTCAACTCGGAACCTTGGACCTCTGGCTGCGCGACCTTTGGGCCCTGAGCCTGACTCTTGATTAAACCTTCCCTTTTTGGACCTCAAGTACAAGGAGTTTGTGACAATCTTGCAGGTCCCTTATAAAACCCCTAGAAACCCTATATTGCCCCTATATAACCCCATACTATCTAGAGAGTAGTTTCCATGTTGTTTTCCATTATCACCAACATTATCCCGTTTCATAATTAGCCCGGAGCCTGCCTGGAGCGTGGATGGACTACCACTTTGTTGACATCGGGCTAGCTCCGGGCAAGGTCTGCTTGAGGTGAGCTGGGCAAGTGCGGGTTGCTGGGCTGTGGGGTGCGGGACTTGGGGAGCTGGCATGCGCTGCCTTTGCATTCTTGCGCGAAAATATTGGGAAGCTGTGCTTTTGTGTGCATGGTCCTATGGCTGTGGTTTTTTTGGCTTCAATCAGTATCGCTCAGGTCCTGGCTTACATGTAAGCAACGAGCATCAAAGCCTGGGTCTTGAGCATGGTTGGCAGACTTGCTTCTCCTTCCTTGCATGAGCCACCAAAAGGACGGGCAAGCTCCCAAATTCTTCGTGCACTGCTCACACTGCATGCAGCTCCGCTTGACATCAGCAAGGAACGCTGTTTTTGCACAGGGAGCTCCATTAATCATTGCTTTGCAAGCAGATCCTTCAATCTGCAAAGATCTTCCGTCACAGCCGAGAAGATCAAGAAAAGCAAGCAATTAAAGGTGGTGCTTGTTGCATCCCTGAGACCCAGGTTCACGCACCCGGGGTCCGTCACAAAACTCGGCCAAAGGAAGTGGGTTGGTCAGAGAAGCTACGCTTAACGGTGACTCTCGAACAACTCCACAACTCTCTAGCAAGCGTTCCTTGCTTGGCAAGGTAGCAGTCGTGGTCAAAATTGACGTTGGCTGTGAGCGGCGGCAGCCCAAGACCCGTTATTCGTTGAGTCTGGCGTTGCAAGGCAGCTTCTCAAACTGCATCATGCATCTTATGTTTTGACTGCTTTCATGCGACAATGATTCGCCACAGATTGATTCTTGAATGCGCTATGTAGCAACAGCAAAGTTCTGACAAATGCATCATCCCTCCCTTCAACTTCAATAGGTTGTCGCCTTTATCAGCCCGAGCTAGAACAGAAGGCACAGAGAACTCATGCGGTGATATCCATAGACATCCGACTGGGCGAGCCAAGAATACATGGCGCAGGGGCATTGCGCGGCTCAGAAATCCTCGGAACCTTTACTTGGCAGTTTCCGAAAATAGGGGGACCCCAATATAGACCCAAAATTTCTACAATCCTTAGTTATAGGGAGCCCGAAACATGTACCCCTAACTTTAAGATATTTTAGGAAGCCCCACTTCGACCTTGTTGTCACACATGGGCTGTGCAGTGCGAGATTGCACTTACTTTCACGTGTCTCACTGCTTTAGAGTTTAGGGTTTAGGGTTTTTCTTCCACCTGAGGAATGCTTGTTGTTGGTGGGACGCAGCCTCGTGGACCCTGCNNAAGATTCCTTTGCAGCTGGTGATGCTCCAGGGTCGGTGCGGAGGGGAAACGCGTTGCCGCCATGTGGAGCCGCCCGCAGAGCATACGATGACCAGAGCATCCATGCCCAAACCATAATTCCGTTCGTGTTCCAAGAGCATACAATGACCAGAGCATCCATGCCCAAACCATAACAACGTTCGTGTTCCAAGAGCATACAATGACCAGGGCATCCAGCCCAAATCATAATAACCTTCGTGTTCCAAGAGCATACAATGACCAGAGCATCCATGCCGGAAAGAACTCCAGTTCAAACATGGGCAGCCAAGACCACTCAGTCTTAGTGGACACTTCTACCACGTATCCTCCTAGCAGGGCATTTGACTCAAAATGCTACCTACGCCCTAAACCCTAAATAGTAGTTTCCATTTTATTTTCCATTATCCCAATATAACCCTAATATAACCGCTATATAATATACTAGTTTCCATTGTATTTTCCATTATCCCAATATAACCCCAGCATAACCCGAATATTACCCCAATGGGTAAGGCAAAGCCCTCGACATGAGTTCTCGTGCGTGTTGTGCCACATAAGATATATCAGGCAAAGTCCTTCCGCACTCTGCACGCGTGGTGTTCTAAACTTCATGAAGCATGGCAGTGCTCCATCAAACACCCCGGATCCGCAACTGGAGCTGAAATCTTAGAGGCTGCAAGTGAAAAGGTTATGCTGCAGCAAGCATGTCTGCATGACCTAGGGTTCGGCACTCGAAAGCTATCAGTCGAGCAGCTTACGCATTCTGCATACCTATGAATACAGGGCTAGAATGTCTTCTGAATGGCCTGGGTCTTGGATTGATGGCCAACATGCAGGCTTCCCACTAAACTTTCCCCCGGAATGCGGGATCACTGAGATATGTGGGGCATATGAAGAGATTGTCGTGGGCAGAAGAAGCAGAAGTGCAAGCTAAGTGGCATCCTTTCTCACAGATGCTCATTATGCGGCTGCGCTTTGCAGCGGCTACCCTACTCTCTAGTAATCCCAGAAAAATACATAGCCCGAATATGCTATACTAGCTTCCATTTCATTTTCCATTATCCCAATAAAACTCCAATAGACTATAGCAGTTTCCATTTGATTTTCCATTAATAATAGTAACAAGACTCTTTGGCGCTACATCTCCAGGTCGCGAGATGGGGAAAGAATCGGCTGGAGCCACGAAGTGGCAATGAACTTGAGCCTTTCTGCAACCTCTCTGGCGAAGGGTCTGAGCCCCCCACAGTGGAGACAAATATGCTATAGTAGTTTCCATTTTATTGTCCATTCTCCATTTTCATTTTCCATTATCCCAATATAACCCCAATACACTATAGTAGTTTCCATTTCATTTTCCACAGGAAAACCCTACATTGACCAGAGCTGCAGCTTCGTCTGCTCCTTGAATGGTTACTGGCGGAGTCGTTACTGACAATGGAGCCCCTGATAAAGTTAGCCTTAGATATCCGAATAATCCCTGGCAATACTTGGTAAGCCCTGTGAAGTGCAACCCTCACTACTGAACCAGAGAACTTCTTCAGAACTTCCCCAACTGGATGCCAAGATCACCTCTGCATTCAGAAAGGTCCGCTGGCGTGGGGCGCCAGGTTCAAGTTCTTGCAGTATGCTGATACTAGCTGAAAAGGAGGCAACGCCGAAAGTCTCCTTTGCTTAGCACATCATAGGCGACAGGGCAAGTAGCAGAGCCACCTGCAGCGCGGCCGAATTGAGAGTTTGGATTGCCGAGTCGTTGAGGGGGTGTAGGGTTTAGGGTCCAGAGGGGTATAATATTAGGGTTATGTATTGGGATAATGGAAAATGAAATGGAAACTACTATATCATAGGGTTCTGCAAATTCAAAGGTTCTTGAGCCACCAGCTGCTGAACAAGCATCATCCGCAGGAAACCTCCTTTCCCGAACTTGGGCGTCCTTGCCCTTCCCCCTAAACCCTAAATCCTTCATTCTGCAAGGCCCATTATGGCTCATTCTCCTGGAAAAGTTTATCCAAAACGCAGAGCTTCCCTGAAACAGGTGCCCACAATGCTCACGAAAGTACCGCGTGTGGTTTACGGAAACGTGCTTGAACGCCCTTTGCATACATAGAGCCACAGGGATTACAGGGAATTATTAATTTAGACGTTATACAGGGGCTATATAGGGGTTAGAAGTATGTGTATACATATATATATATACACATGTATGTATATATGTGTATGTATAAATATATATACCTATGAAAATGAAGGCCGGCCACCACGAGGTTCAATACCCGACTCGACATAGCGAGATTGATCCTCGGTGCTGTAGCATCATCCAGAACGGCATGGATCCAAGTATACAAAGGACACCTACATTGGGCCAAAAGGCCTGTAAATATTCCAACGTTGGGCTGTTTGGACCCCAGGGTCATTCAGAAACCCCAGACAAGAACAAGACATGGTACAGCACGGCACCTACCCATTTCAAAGGCCGGTATAAGAGGACCGCAAGTTCGATGCTGTGCAATGCTGGACACTGTTGGAATCCATCTGGTGCCTCAAGCTTCCAAGACTGAAGCCCCGGGGCTGTGCAGGGCTCATTCTGTATTGTCAGTACTGGGTTGCAAGTTTACGAAATTCAGAATGGCATATGGCACTATGTGCCGTTTGGATTTTGGAAGCAAAATGCAGCCCCAGCTGCCCTGCGGTGCTGGAGATCTGGCCACTTTCATCATTGCTCGTTGTGCTCGTTGCGGTAGCGTTCGAGTCGGAGTTCGAGTCACCCTGAGTACTGGTAGTGCTGCTGCCTGCAGGGTTGGCGCTTAGAAAGCAAAGTCTACGAGAAAGCCATGACTTGTAACTTGTAACCCGCTCCTCCTAAGAATACCCCCCCACCCAGCCCCGTCATAATGCATGCCCCCTGATAGCAGAGTACCACTATTTAAGTCACCATCTTTTAACCGGGAACTTTCTTCATTAGGCTGTCGGGGGTGGTTATTCTTGGATCAGCAACCTGTTGTGCTGGCTGCATGGCTGAGGTCCAAATTCAGCATCTCACTTTACGCACATACCAGTTTGGCTCACCTTTTACAATTCAACATTATCAGGGTGCGGGTCCTCGTGTGTAAAGCCCCCTGCAAGGAAGGCTTCCTTGATAAAAGCTCGCAACACGCCTCTAGGAATGAGCTTAGATTGTAGAGAGCTTCGCTGGCAACACCCTAAATGAGGGTTTCTCCATGAAGGAGCGTGGCTTTCTGAAGCTTTTCTGGTAGGACAACTTTCCAAGTCATGTTTCCAGATACCTGGGGGCACTTTGATTGCGTGTACCTGGGCATATCGCTTTTGCGGTAAGCGCTGCAAAACGGAAAGCTGAGTGTCTTCTTCTATGTCATGCTGGTCTCTGCAGTTCACCATCCTTCCCTACGGGCTTACCCCAAGAAGCGTTTCCGAAGTAAAAGCCCCACCTCAACGGACAATTTGCGAAAATTGTATCCCGAATCCCAGGATATACCTCAAGGGGTACATTGCTGAATGGAACTTCCTCCCAAAAAACGGTGCCCCAAATGTTTGGAAAGCCCAAAGTTGCTGCACGATGGATCAGTATCAGAACTCCTGAATATAGCTGCAAACAATGAGGCAACCCTCCGGAGAACAGACCCTAATCACACTTGAAACCCTGAACCCTCAACACCTGATCAAAACTCCGACTCGCTCGAACTTGGGAGGGGACCTCCAGATGGGGTCAAATGGGCACCAGGTAGCTTGCAATCCCTGAAGAAGTGCTAAATCCAAACTGCAAGCCACCCTCCCCAATCCAACATTTCAGGATTTTCTGGGTTTAAGGCTTAGCCTCGGTGAAAATGGCGAATGCCCAAACAAGGTTCACCCTCTCTATAGCAGGTCCCCTTGATCAAGAGGCCTAAAAAACAAGGAACAGGGAACCCGCAGACTTAATGCATCTTGTACCTCACATTGGTAATACGGCAGATACCGACCAGCGCTACCAGCAATCATGATAACAGTTCCTAGGGTTACATAGGGATAATGGAAAAGAAAATGGAAAGTACTATACAGCATATTGGAGATATATAGTGATAATGAAAAAATGGAAACTACTATAATGGCACAACAGTAACAATGATAGCGTCAGGTTGGGTTACGCTGACACTGATACCAGAACAAACCTCAAATACCTACGCTCATCGTACAACCCAAGCAGCAAATTACTGAATCTCCTACGTTCCCATTGCTGGCCTCTGAAGGGATCCCTGAAGCAGTTCCTATACAACCCCCAATAATATCGCAGTTTCCATGTTCTTCTCCATTCCTTGTAATTACATCGCTACATGAATCCCTCATCATGTTCTATGCTAACCCTAAACCCTAAACCTTGAACCCTAAACAGTAAACCCTAGACCCTAACCACTAAACCCTAAACCGGAGCTTAGCTTACCGCCTCCCTGGCCGCCAGGTTGTCCTGTGGGATCCGCAATCCCCAAAGCCGCCTTCTTCCTTAGCGCAGGCAGGGCTCAGGAGGCAGGGCTATGGAGTTGGAGATGGAGAATGGCCCCAAAGGATTTACTGGGTTGCTGTTAA
>CAJNIZ010027236.1:30118-52580 GCA_905231905.1 Symbiodinium pilosum
TTAACAGCAACCCAGCTTAAGGTTGTGTTTTTTGCTACGCCTTGTTCTATATGCTTTAGGCTTTAGGGTTCCGCAGAAGTGCTCGTATGTTGAATATGACTATCTCTGTCTCCTTGCCTTTTTTCAAGGAGGCTGCGGGGCTGCAAAATCTCTGTCATGAAAATCCTCTCGTGTAGTCATCAAGGAGTCATATCGAAAGGAGTGCCAAAGAAGACCCGATGAACGTTCAGGCTTCATGCACTGTGGAGGGGCGTACATGCATACACATGTACACACACATATTCAAATCTACACATGCATACGCATTTCTTTAAATATTGTTGCATACACACAGAAGATGACACTAAAGGGGATTCGGAAGGTCTTCAGGGAGAGGCCCAAGCCGACAACAACCCGCTGCAACGCCCCAATTATAGGGATTAGGGTTTAGGGCTTAGGATTTAAGCCTTGCATGGGGTTTAGGGTCTACGGCCTAGTGTTTCGGGTTTAGCGGTTGGCCCAACTTCGAACCTTCCAAATGTTGCAACTCTGTTCCTCATTTGGGATATTTCTGAAACCGTAAAAACTCTGGCTTCAATATACAAAGAACTTTACGGACACCATATCCAACAATGAAGCCTAAACGCAAACAGTAGTAATACAAATAATAACACATAACTAGTGAGAATCATAATAGCAAATACCTATTAGTCATACTAGTAGTAGTGACCCAAGACACTGAATGGCCCAAGTCTCTGCTGATTTGCGATCTCAGCGCGAGTGGTGATCTGTTTTTTCTCCAAGGCCACGCGGACACCGACCTCTTTCAGAGCTTGAGCAACAGAAAAAACACACAGAGGGTCTAGGGTTTTCTAGGATGGTTTTGGAGGGCACTGTAAAAATCAATGTTTATTGCTGCATAAGAACTATAGAGTTGCTGCATAAGAACTATAGAGGGATGCAAGGTAATAGACATTGAGCAGCATTTTCAAACCTTACCCCTGTTTGGGTCCAGGGAAGAGTTCAGGCTTGATGCACTTGAACCTTCATGGACTTGTCAAGTTGGGGGTCATTGCTGATGCCTTAGCTTTTTTTCTCTCCAGGGAGCAGGCACGGCCCCATGAAAGCAATGTATGCGAGAAGTGGGTGATCTTGCCTTACACTGTAAAACGAACTTGAACGACTCGTATTGCTACATTCCCAAAAATGCGTCCATTTTCATCCTGCTTCAGCTCCGCTGAACCTATGGCATTAAGAAGGGCCTTGCGATAGGCCCGATAGGCTCCAAGAAGAACCCGCTCCGAACTGGAGTACCCATTCCCTGGGGGCCCTCAACTTGTCAATCAGTTGCAGTCCGAAAGCCTTCGTGTTGACCGTGCCGAGGTCCGTCAGTGCCTTGATGGCACCTGTGCTGCTGCTCTTCACCTGTGCTGTGCCATGTTTTCAGAAGCGCTCGTGCTTGTATTGGGGTTATACTGGGATAATGGAGAATCAAATGGAAAAGAAAATGGAAAATTAAATGGAAACTAGGGTGTAGGGATTATATTGGGGTTATATCTATATTTACCATGATTATTATTACTCGTATTACTATTGTGGTGCTCGAGCTCAGGGGTTGAAGTCGCTGTATATACCTTACAGCGGCTGCGTCTGAAGGTTTGGGGGAATCTGGAATTCCAGGCACAAAGTACAATAACGCTTCATCGCGGTGAGAATGGCAAACCCGAATGCTACCAAAGTAGACCACTATGCGGAAAAGACAAACTATGTTTAATCCTGAATCTCAAATCATAATCTTTCCAAGGATGGTCGTTGGTGAACAGCCCGGAACGAAGCCCAAAAGAAGCGGCCTTAACTTCCGTGAAAGTACTCAGCACATATCTTTAAAACCATTGTTGGCGTGGCTACATATGGCCCAGTCTATTATTGAGTTGCCAACTAATTGGCGGAAGTCTCGTGAAGGACAATGCTGCATCTGTAGAGAAGGATGCCAGACCACGAGAATTGAAAAGAAGGTGGAGCAGCTCAGAAGCGCCTCAGTTGAGGCCTCACCCTGCTTGTAACTTCATAGATAGATAGCTGCAAGTGGGGTTCTGAATATCCTCCAACCATCAAGTAGCTGGGGAGAGACCCTCATACCACATGTCAGCCATACACTTGTTAGTTCCTCTTAAGCTTGGTAGCTGACCCAGACTCCCCGTCGTTGCTCTCCCATTTGGGGTCAAGCTACAAGTAGCTCAAAGTAGGGCCCTATAACTATAACTTGAAACCCCCCAGATAGGCCCATCTTTGATTTCAATTTGCCATTTCTTGTCCATTTGACTCTCTTCTATTCCCTAAACCCCCAAGCCCGTATATAACCCTGATATATCCCCATATAACCCTTAATAACCACAACCTGCCAACGTCACACACGCTTGCGCAAAAAAATGCTCCCCCATTCACAGCCTTACCCTCACCACCCTTTCAAATACACGTTCTGCGCCAGGATCTTTGTGAAATTCGCTCTTCAACAAGTAGAACAAACATCTCAGCCACCCAAGCCATCGACTACTGGGGGTTACCAAAAAACCAACTGTAAGTCCATCGGAAAGCCTAAAGCCTAAACCCTAATCCCCATTCGGCCTGCTTCTGCATCTCCTGGGCTACTTCGACAGGGGCAACCGTGGTTGGGCCCTCGTTCTCGATCTCAAGCCTCAGAATGCTTTTGTCTTCTATACGGATAAGTGGGATAATTGACATTACATGGCAGTGAACATATATATATATGAGAGGGAGAGAGGGGATGTGTAGGGTTACATCAGGGTTACATGTTGCGTTGCCTTGATTATTCGGGCCGTGCTTGGACTTGCATGGATACTTTTGACTTTTAAGTCTCGTACCCTTTCCATGATTAATTACCCTAACAACTACACCCTAAACGAAGCTTGAAGTGGTTAAGGAGAGATTTTGGGACAACCCATCCCAATCACACAAGCCCACCACATCCAAGCTCGCCTGGCCGTAGGCGTGGCCCCCTCCCATTTCCATGAATAATTCTGGCATCTTTCAAATAGATTCGGTGAGGGTGATGCATGATGTTGTCTATTGTCTATACTGCACCCTTAAGCTGCTCCAGATCATCCCTAATCCGAGGGTCAGTTTAACAAAAGGGACCATATTTAAAGATTTCTTTGGGAAAATTAGCCGTCAAAGACTAATTTCAATTAGGCGGGATTTCGTATGGGGAAAAGGGACCAGTTTCAAAGAAATTTTCTGGGGACCAATCCTGAAAATCGAGATATTCAATGCATTCCTATGCATTTTTAAATTATTCGAGGTCCAAGAGCCCCGATGATTCGGGAATGCATTCCTATTCTTTTTAATTGAAATCCAGGAGTCCCCATCATTCTTTTAATCTGGCGCCCTCCATTTCTTATTCTGGCGGGGGGGGCGGCCCCTCATATTAAACAGACCCTCGGATTAACAGCCACCAAGCAGCCCCTTAGGAAATGGATCTGCAGCTAGCTGTTTGACGCAAGTGGAACTACCGACAGCTTTGACACTAATCCCGCCTGGTAGCATATCTAAACCCTTCGAACCCCATCTCAGCAGCGCCTTCCCAAATCTGTGTCACGAACGCCCAGAACAACACAAATGAGTAAGAGCCCTACGCCCTACGCTCCGAACTAACTTCAAAGAGCAAGCATCGTTTTCTGCTCATGTGGCAATTCAATGTAGCTATTCACTTGCCCTACCTGCAACTCCTAAACAACAGCAAAGCGCTACAAACCCACAACAAATGCTGCTACTGCCTGTTGAGACATGATACAACCCCTTCTGGTATGCCGCGTGGCTAGGTGCCAGCCAAGGAGCATCACCACGGCACCCTGAGTGCCGGTGGATGTCCTCCGAGACAGACGCCTCGACTGCACCGCAGTGCCCTGATTCTGCTTGAAGATCATCTTGGTCTTGAGGCCTGCACTCGATAGTCCCTTAAGAAGCCGCATAGAAAAACCACTTATATTGGAGGTTCTCTGGTTCCTTGGCAAGCAAGGGCGGCAAGGGCTTTCTCTCAATGAGACCTCAGCTATGAGCAGAGTGTGTGCTTTACTGGAGATGAAAGAGCGGCTTTGGCAGCTTCTAGTGCGAAGCTTCTTTGTGAACCCAGCTACCCAACACTGAACGCACTTTGACCATAACATCGGACAAGCAAAGCCTGCCGCTTGACAGGCTACTACTATTACTCTTGTTACCAGTATTAGCACTATTACTATTACAATTACTATTACTATTGCTATTACTATTGCTACTACTGTTATTATTGTTACTATTACTATTACTAATGTCACAGCTCTGTGAGGGGCCCCGTCTCCAAACCGTTCCGGACGAGAAGGAGCTAAGCAGGTACATTTTTCTCCTTAACCAGAATCAGAATTCGCAGCCCGAGACCGACAATGTTGAAGATTCGCATCATGCACTGCAACTGACACACTGTTTGTAGTGTTGCATGGGGTATGCAATGGGCCGATACCGAGCGCTTGTGTTCACTGTCATCCCACACTCATGCAGGGTTTCAACAAGCCTTATGTTCAGGTAGGTGGGCCCTACCGACGACAGGACGAAGAGTTTAGGGGTGAGGGGAACTAGGGGTCTTCAAGGGGATATGGCGGATATGGTAGGTTGGATAGTGAGGACCTTGAAGGTTCCTGGGCAGGTACAAGCGGGGGTGTATACCGAGGAAACGATACTTCTGACTCACCCCTGTAGGGGACTACTCATGATCTCTCAAGTCGGCAGTGATTACTGGGAACCAATAAGTGAGTATCTTGAGAGCCTGGGGCCTTTCAGAAATAGAGAGCCCCAACGTAGACCCCAACATGCCATACTGTATCCCTATCATAGGGACTTCTCGAAAAACGGCTCTTAATTTTTGGAAACCCTGACCACTGAATATCCATATGCTCCCTTATACAACCCCATGCAACCCCTTTAGCCCCACATATCCCTCTATATATGTATGCATACATATATATGTGTGTGTGTAACCTACATATCCGTGTGTAACTATATACAGTATATCATATATCCCTATATATGCGTATACAACCCTTGGAAGCCAAAGCAGCCTTCTGCGAGGTGCAACTCGCCGTTAATCAGAACGCGCACATCCTCCAGCTTCTCCAGGGCCTTGTCCTTGATGGAATCCAGGACCAAGATCACCTGTAAGGGTTTGGGATTCAGGGATTTGGGGGTTTCCCAAAATTAGGGGTACCTTTTTGGGGGTCCCAATAATAAGGACTATAGTATTTGGGGGTCTATATTGGGGTCCCCTTATTTGGGGAAACTACCATTTAGGTCAAGGGTTTAGGGTTTAGCGATCACCTGGAAGGCCAGATTAAGGGTCTAGGGTGCGGGCTTCAAAACCGGAAATTGCGGTACGCCCTTACGCGTCCTTGTTTTAATCTCAACGCCCCCTCCCCTGTTTTGCAGAAGGAAATCAAATGAAAGCTCAAATCCAACCCCTCGTTTGCGGGTGAAAGTTGCCACGGCAAGGACCTGCCCCTCGGTTGAAAGTTAGGAAGACAACGATTGAACATTCCCTACAACAATCATCTTCCATCCAGGGCCCAGAACAAGTAGCCACTGCCGTTGAAAGGTCGGAAAGCTTTCATGTAACGGATTGTTCCCTGAAACTACAAGGCCTGAACATGACACCCTGAACCCTAAACGAACATGACCTGTAATAGACAACCTCTAGACTCAAACCCCTAAATCCTGAACGCCTTGGAGGTCTGCTTCTCTCCGCTGGCAACAGCAGAGGCGTTGCTTCCACCCTTGCCGTAGAGGTCCTGCTGGCTATGGTTGCCAAAGTTTCTGCTTTGGATCGCAGGGGGTAGGCAAGGCCAACGAGCAGCCCGAGAAGTAAGTGTGAGAAGCAGAATGAAAACCTCACGTACTTGAAATGCAAAGATGCATTGTAGTGCCTGAAGGGGGAGCTGTGTCAGGAGACGTACGCAGAGCTCTAGGAACTATGTTGCTTGGAACTCTCACAGGCTTCAGACAGGTCAGCGGAAGAATGCCTGAGGGAAGTCAAGGAGCCACGAAAGCAAAGCTCTACCTATCAAGGAGTAGCGGAATCACTAGTTGCCGCAACATCAACAGCAGGAGGTGTCGTTCTTGCCGCTGTAGCTGCAGCCGTAGTTGCAATTGTTATCCTTGTTATGGTCATCATCGTTGTCGTCGTTGTCGTTGTTGGTGTTGATCTGCTTTCTGTCTTTGTTCTTACTGCTGCGGTTGTTGTTGTCGTTGTGTTGTGGCGGCGGGTCTAGGGGTAAAGATAGTGCTGCGGCGGCGCAGCGGCAGCTGCGGCGCTGCAGGAAATGCAATCATGAAGCTTAATGACTTAGGTCATAATAAAACATGACAGTTATGGTACTGACCGACAAAATTATCCGCGACAATCTTCCATGCGCGCCTGTAAGGAACATCAAGTTGAATCTGCGCCTGCCACTGAGGAAGTCCTACCACGACTCCATAATTATGCAACCTTGGGTGGCCTTAGGGTGAGCCTCATGGATCCCCTCATATAGGCTTCTCAAGGATTTCGTAATGCACAACTTGAAGAACGTGGCGAAGCACGTTGCCTGACAGCTTGGCTTTGCCACATCATCCTGGCCTTAAGACCCTGGAAAGTAAGTAGGACTCTATGGGGTTTTGCGTGCCGCTAGATCTCAAAATGGAAGTTCCGCTTGTATCTTAAAATCAGGAACTGAACTGCAGAAACTGGGTCCAACGATTTGAAACCTCCATCCAAAACTCCCGAAACATACCTTTTCCGTGACGCTAGCGCGACATAATTATCAAGAGGTTTTTTTTCTGGACGGTACAAGCAGCTCGCAGTACCCTCATAATTACCTTCCGAATCTAGAAAGGTGGTGTCAGTCTTTCATCTGGCTCATGTAAGGTATCCAAGCCTGGTAGAAGGAGCTGGTCCACTGAAACTTGTTCTGGAGCATGTAAAACGAGATGGAGCGAGATTGCAGACGGAGTATTGGACTTTTACCCATGGGCCAGGCATTTGTGCGCTGCTCATTTGGGTTGCCAACCAGCCCTGTAGGGAAAGACCCCGGCTCTTCCACATTTTTCGATCCAGGATCATGCAAGGATTGCACTTGGCTGCTTGTATCTTGCGTTGCAGCGCTTCAGTTGGGCCTTAAATCTCGCTTTTTTTAGTATAGAAGCACTGAAGCAGAAAAATGATCTCATTAGACTAAACACATGATCTTCAGGACTTATGCACAACGTTAGACATGTTTGAACGTTAGTGCGTCGCTCAAATGAGGACAAATCCCCCTGACGGCGCCCAGGTCCTTGCACTGCTTCCAAGCTGGAATGTGAGATCCTGACAGGCACTGAATCTTGGGCCTTCCAAAGGCATTTTGGTTGTAAGGCTTGAGGTTTGGAGTTCCGGGTGCAGAGTTTTCAGGGCTTGGAGTCTTTCTTCACATGCCAGGCGAGATTCAAACCTTGCCTACCAACTCAGAAAAACTTCCTTCATGAGGCCCTCAACCTCTGAGCCCCAGTTGGGCCAGGTCTTATAAGACCTGGCCCATATAATATAATATGAATATGACACCAAAACACCGGGTCGGGCTGGGGCCAAGCAAAAGAAAACTTGTAGGAATCCCCGCCCAGTCCCCAAGCATCGCCCACAGGGGCCAAGCAAACCTGGGGGGGAATACTTACAACTGCGTCCATGTCTGTTGGCTTCGGAGTCCTGAAGGGCACTTCTGCATGTTCTGCCCCGGCAGGCAATTGGCGGGACTCACCTGGCTTCTCTGACAACCGTGAGGAAGAAGTTGTAAGTCCCCGTTTTCCAAACGTAAGGGTTGCCTTACAAAAGCGAAAGGCTGAAGGCAGGATTGTTGCTCGATTTGCGTAAGAAGTTTCAAGGGGCCCCTCCTCAAATAGATGCCCCCTCCAGCTGAACAATGTTTTTGTGGAATCAGGTAATTCTTGTCATTGTTACTGCTACTGTTACATCTACTGCCAATGGCGTTAGTTCTTAGTCCGTCTAGCATTGCCATGTTTACTTCTAGCAGCACTAGCACTAGCAGTAGCACTTGCGCCAGCCGCCAGAACCCACACCGGCACCGGCACCACCACCGCTGCCGCCACCGCCATCACCACGATCACTAAGATTGCCATCATCACCTAAGATCGTTAAAACAAACTTCTGTGCAAGTGGGTCACGCAGCTGATGCTCTCAGACATGAAGGCGCCGGTCTCCGTAAGGTGTGTCTGGATGCAGGTCCTGACAACTAGCTACGGCTGCGCGTGAACATGATTCTCCCACCTGCATACAACGTAATTCTAGGAAGGATCCTATGCCTACACCGCTGTGGGGTAGTGATGCATGTTTACTTCGGGGTCGGTGGCTGTCGCTTGCAGCCGCTTCTCGGCATGCAGGCCTGGGTGATAAGTGGCTTTGTGTGGTGTGTGTTGCTACGGTGGGATGGCATCGAGCGCGATGGCCCTGCGAGAGGTATGCGTACTTTGTGCCTGCACTCAGAAAAGGGATCAATGGACTTCATGCTGTTTATGAGACGAGTCATAGTAATAACTGTAAGCCTTAGGTGACCATGCTTCTAACAAACCAGGCAACTCAAGTACTGCTTCCCTAAGCTGAGCTTTCCTCCAAGCCTCCACACGTGATGTAGTTGAGGATACACGCAAACCGTCTCTCAGATTTTGTGGGAGTGTTCCATCAGTTGGGGTTTGCCCCACGACCATTGCAAATTATCCTCGATCCCAAGCTTAACCAGGCAGCCAAAAGAGGTTCCCGGCCTATTGCCCGCTGCTTCCTGTTCCGGTGTGCATGCCTTTGGGCAGGTATTCTGGAGAGTGCCGCTATACCTCGGCTTGAACTCAGAGGGAAGCCTAGGACACATGGTTATAGTCTTCTGAAAGGGGTTATATAAGGGAGTATATAAGGAACTATTATAGGGGTTATTAAGGAGTAGACTTGGAGTTTAGACTATGGTTCACATGACAACTACTGTGGGGGCGCTACAGCCCAAACTTTGAACCAAGACCAGCACTGAAGCCTGCATGTCGGAGGATTGTGGGCCTAAAAATGCGTGAGCTCCTCAGTACCTTTGGTTAGCTGGGAATGAATGAAGGAATGCATCTTTATAGTAATCCCGAAATAACCCATTATAGTAGCTTCCATTCTCTTTTCCATTCCTTCATGTACAAGGTCCTGAAGTTGGGGTGCCTGCATCGGAGCTCTCCGAGAAATTGGATGGCAGTTGTTTCACAGTGCGGCTTGCGTTACCTGTGCATAGGGTAATTTCCATAAATAGGGGGACCTCAATACAGACCCCAAATACGTACTATACTCCTTACAATTGGGACCCCCAAAAAAGGTATCCCCTAATTTTGGGAAACCCCCCCATAATCAGGATCTTACTCCCTGGGCTACACAGGTGTTTTAATTGGGACACTGGAAACGCATAGGGAAACGCGCCTTTCCGCCCAGAGCCTCTTAGGGGTCCACCCAATTATCCCAGTATCATCCTAAACCCGAAACCCTATAGTAGTTTCCATTTTCTTTTCCATTATCGCAATATAGCCCAATATAACCCCAAGATAACCCTAGTATAGGGGGTTTAGGGACCCCATGGCTAGATTGGGGAGTCTACGGGATTCTTGGCAGGTTCAATTTTTAGGATTGTCTTGTGGGTCTGGGTGTAGATTGCTATGTTTTCACAACGAAGCGAAGAAGCCAAACGGCCTAGGTAATGTCCTATCCCTGGTGCTCCCAGTACCCCTTGATCCCCCGACTTTCCTCTGATTAGCCAGGAATGAAGGAATGGCTACTAGTAGAAGTAGTAGTAGCAGTAGCAGTAGTAGTAGTAGTAGGAGGAGGAGGAGTAGTAGTAGGCGTCGTAGTCGTAGTCGTCGTAGTCGTCCCTATAAACCCTCAAGACCAGAGTACTTTTGAATCTTTTCCATTCATTCATTCCCTAACCAGGGGTATGTTAGGCTCCCCAGTCCCCAGCCCGCTTGAAGCCACCCTGCAGAAGGACATGGTGTTCAGGGGTTAATTAGGGGTTTAGCGGGTTCATGGTATAGGGTTTATAAGGTTCAAGGGTTTACGGAGGGAGTAATTACTTAGCCAGATTTGCAAGCCCAATGCAATTTCAACGTAAGTAAATAATCAAGGATCACTAAAACACACGTTTCGGACATGTGGGGAGTGTCCCCCACATGAGCATTTTCAAAAGTAGCGACCCCCTTCCAACCGTGTTGACAGATCCTGCCGGACGAGGTACTTGGGAAGGCAGATGTTGTCATCGGCGCTGTTGGGGTCAGGGCACGTAATCGCGTTGGCACCGCAGGGGCACCTCTTTCCCACACAGAGAGCACCATGATTCCCTGAAATCCTATTAGAAATACGTCAGCCGTTCGAATTTCTATAGGCATCTTTTCGTACATCGTTGAGTTGAAAGAACTACTCTTAACAACCCTTAGAAACAAGTGGCTAGCCCTGAATACGGAACGGGAGAAGACTCCTCATTCACATAGCTATTCGCAGGCACTGTGTAAGAACTCTTTGTGCTTCAGGTCGTGGGGAAACTGCTGCTCAAGGTTTTGGGATGAAACGTTTGTTCAACTGAGGAGTGCTTGCAGCTAACGCCTACATCAGCCAGAAAAAAACACAGCTTCATGCACGATGGGAGGCATCCCAAGCTAAGAGCTCCTTAATGCGGGGTATGGGCCGTAACGGTGAAGAATTCAGACTTTAGGGCTTAGGGCCCATAATGAGGATTATAATGCCTTGGGGTCTATATTGGGATCCCCTATTTATGGAAACTACCATATTCAAGTTAAGGCACTTGGCCCCCTTGTTGATGCACTGCACGCTTGTGTTGGTTGCCTTCCCTGTGCCCGTGTAGTCCACAACCTCGCACTGCCTAAGCTGTCAGGGCAACTGTAAGGTTTAGGGTTTAGGGAGCCAAAGCTAGGTTCCCCTAGGGGTGTAAGCCCTAAATAAGAAGGGTACCCTTTTCCCTAGGTTCAGCCTTAATAAGGAGACCCAAAAGAAAAAGAGGAAAATAAGTACTACCGGGGCAATTTGTTAGGCCCCAACAGCATCCATGGAGCAAGGCCTCTCGTTGCCCTCAGCAGCTAACAGAACAATCAAGAGTGACAGTCCAAAACTAAATCCTTCTAACCTGACAACACAAACCATGGACGCGCAGGGCTTAGGCTTCCCTAAACTCTAAACCCTAAGCCCGTAAACTCCAAAACGCAATGGAGGCCCGGAATCCGAGGTTGGAGGCTGAAAGATTGCCTGGCGAGCTGCTTCTCGGACTGATCGCAGGGGCAAACGATGCTGGCTTCTGAGGGCAGCAAGCATGTGTCCTAACGCTTTTCGGCTTGAGCGTTTTAGGGTTTAGGGCTTAGGGTTTAGGGTGATCAGAATCATGTCTTCTGGATAGCCCCCCCCCGGCATTGAAGATCCGGCTCCTCGCTGAGCCCAACAGCACCAGACGTTGCTAGTGGGGATCAGGATTTTCCGGGGAATTCCTTTTAGCAACTACTTGCATTGAAATACAAGCCTTCCTAAAGAAGATGACAACTATTGCAGAATGGGGGGGGTCCACCCAGAATCTAGCAAATAAGAAACTGTGAGACAAAGTTTGTATAACGTAGAAGCAGTATGCTGCCCTCCGCCTGCCTCTGAGCCCACAAACACCACTGTGGGTTGAATTTAATGATGACTCCTCTAGCGACGGGCACACCGACCTGAGATCCCTTGCACACGGAGGAACTTGTGTCTCTTGTATTTTCTCCAAACCCTGGCAACAAAGGATTTGCAAAGGAGTGTGTATAGCTTTTGAGAAGCTCCCCTAGCATGAAGGTATCCCAAAATAGGCCCCATCAAAATCCTCAGGGGCAGCATGCCCATAGATCCCCGCAGCCCTCAAATCCTGAATCCTAAGCCCTAAGTCTGAAATCCGAAGCCCCAAACACCCGAAGCCCTAAATCCTAAATCGTAAATCCTGAACCCTACATCCGAAACCTAAGTCCTAAAACCTGCATCCTGAACCCTGTACTCTTAGGAAGAGTCTCCGACCCAGAGCAGCGCTGCGTGTTCTGACCGCACTGGCAGGGTTGGTCTTCGGCCACACACTCCTCGCGGTCACTGATGTACTCCTCAGCCTTGTTGAAGTCCTGGCAGAATACAAGGTTTAGGGTTGTTCTGGACTCCTTTCTTGACCCTGAGCTGGGATCATTTGAAAGCGACACTGCTTAGGATAGCTTGAAAAGGTTGTCCACAACCCCAGGAGGGTAACTTTCGGGCTTCCTTGGTGGAAGTCTATCATGAAGTCTTTGTTCAACCCTTCGTTGGAGCGCCATTTGTGGTGGGACTCTTTGGAAGAAGATCTAAGAAGATGCAGCGCAATGTTTCCCTGCAACCTATCCCGGTGACAATGCACTTCCCGTGTTCTGCGTAGGAGAACCGCAACGTATCGATCCTTAGCCCTCGTGACTTGTCAGGAATGAGGAAATACGCCCCTGTTCTCAGATCTTGAGGACAACAATAAGCATCCCCCTTTCCCAACTAAGCAGGAGTATGTAGGAGGGAGTCATGCTGTGCGCCTTGCTTTCTACTGGCTGGAATGCTTTTAGGGGAAGCTTCGCGGTGATGCTGCAGGATATGAAGTTCAGAAGATGTTCATAGAGCTGCTGGCTGCTGGAAGTTTTGCAAACGCTGCCTGGAATCCAGCAACTATCGCATGCATGAGCTTGGTCAGTGATGGCAGGCAAGTCGCCCAAGCCAAGTTGAAACTGAAAACATTTCTGACCAATGTCTGTTTGGCGACCCCCAAGTCAAGGACCTTCTCAAACCTTGTATTTGCAGACCAGGATCTCAGCAGCACCTAAAACCTTTCACCCTCTGCAAGAAAAGTGTGTACCCTAGCTTCACAGAATTCACAGAAGGCCCTCCGCATAAACAAACCCAGCGTCCGTGATCCAGCACTTCTTCTGCTTCTCTCCGCAAACCACTGGGCACTCTTCATCCTACAGGGAATGAGAAACCGCCTGCCCCAAGACTCCCCTTTCATTCGAGCTAGACAAATTTTCCACTGCAAAAAGGCTAGTTATGTGTGGAGGGGGTCGAAGTACGGATGTTGATTGATTCTCAATGTGGGGTGGGTGAACTTGACAGATGGATATCGACGGAAGGTTTCAAATAATATCTAAGTTTAAACCAACAACACACAATGAAGACCCCTTGTTTTAATATACGCTATCTGGGAACATCTCGGCTTCATATCTGAAGCCCGGCAGAACGTGACAACATGCACGCGTGAGCCATCAGGGGTCTATACAATCTGCCGCCATAGGCAAGGGAGACCGCCTACCGGCCTACCAATCATTAAATCTAAAATCTTGTTGGATGTATGTTTTTCAGAGCACCGCAATATCATAAATCCGGTCGACAGAAGCATAAGAAGACGTACAAAACCCTAATAACAGCTTTGCATGGTTTTGTTGTTAATCGCGCTTGTCGCCGTGATATCCGTGATGGAAGATGTATGAGAGACTGCATGGCCTATAGCTTTGCGCAGCAACGTCACTTGACTCAGGCAGGACCTGCAAAAACAGGGTACCAACAACAAAGACAATCCACATAGCCTATCCAAGTCTTGTTCACACCTGACCAAGATACTGACGCGCGTGCTCAGCTTCCATGCTTCTGACTTGGTGGTCATCTTATGGGGCATCCACGTCCCCCTACCAGCCTGTGCCATAATCCTGAACAGTGTCCCCACATAGCCGCTCCTTAACACTAAGTACCCCTACACAGCCCTCTGTACCCTCCTACATATCCCCTACACCCTACACCCTAAACCCTACATATCCCCCACAGCACCCACCTGAACCCTAAACCCTAAACCCTATAGAACCCCAATATACTATAGTGGTTTCCATTTTATTTCCCATCATCCCTCTCTATCCCATAACCCCTTTCAAAGGGACCCTTGCCCATCAACCCTTTTAGATGAACCCTATAACCCCGATATAACGCCAGTTTCCATTTCATTTTCCATATTCTTTTCCACTTGATTCTCCATTACTGTATAGGGGTGTATATGATTCCTTAACTCCCTATATTGCTCGAGTTTCCACTTCATGTTCCGTTTGATTCTCCATTTTTTTGTATTGTCCCTTGCCCGCCTTGAAGATGCAGCGCATGGCAGAGCCCTGGCACTTTTTCGCCTCCGTACCGCAAGGGCAATCGTCCAGGGTGGCTGCACACTTCCTTGGTACACTTTGGTCGTGCGGAAATTCAAGGATTGCGGGTCGATCACTAAGGGGCCTTTACGGCTGGCGCGGGGAATGTTGTGAGAAACTCCCATCAGGATGTCATCATAAAAGGGAAGCTCCTAGTATAAAGCCCAATACGCTACCTCCAAACCCTAAACCCTGAACCCATAAGAGGGAGGCCCCTGGTATATAGCCCAAAACACTACATTATTTTTGTCGAGCAACGTGGAAGGGTTGGACCATCCAAGCCAGCTACCATCCGGCTTGTAGTCATCCACGATTGGGCAGCTCACCTGCGAGGTGTTGTCTCTAAATAGTGGTAGTAATAATAACAATAGCAATCATAACAGCAGTACCAATGATAGCAATTAGTAGGACTTTAAGAGGATTTATGGCTTCTGGGCTTCCTAGCCTTAAGGTTGTACTAGGCAAAGGTTTACTTGGCTCCTCGAGTTCGAAATGGTGCCTTCAGGGGTAGGAAGCCTTGTCCAGTGCCAAATTCAGCACCTACCATATCTACTGCTTCTTTAGGGGGCCAAGCCTGACTTGAGCAAAAACTCACATTTGGAGAGTCCAATCACAGAATCATTCCTACAAAGTTAGAGGGGACTGACATGAAATCCCTGCGGTTTGTGCACATAAACCCTAAACCCTAAAATAGGAACGCCAAGAATTCTGAAACCGGCGTTCGGAAGATGCGAGGTCATGATAAACACTTCCTGGAACTGCTGTGAAAAATCCCGTAAGTTATCGTAATACACGGGTCATATGATGGCAACTTCAATAAGGAGGTCTGTAGGTCAGACTGCCCCAAACCTACTCATTGGCCATTATTCGGGAATAAGGATATCATGTAATATCGGGGTTATATAGGAATTATATTCCCATTTTCCCTATAAGGAAAAAATATATATATATATAATATATAGAATATAGCAGGGGTTAATATATAGGGATTATATTCCCATTTTCCAGACAAAGAACCAGTAAGGCTAGAGCCAATAGTTGGGGAGAAGCCGGGCTGCGCTTCATCCCCGCAGCCCCGCTTCCCCCGATCTGTACTTGGGGGCCGGACCCCTTTTCATGGAAACCACAATCTGAGCGGCTAATGTCGTCTAAACTCCTCAAAGGGGGTTGTGTAGGGGATTATATAGGGGAGTATTATAAGGGTTATTAAGGCTAGGCATTTAGACAATGGCTCAGTCTCTCGTGCTTGCTGTTGTTTAGAAAAGCTCCCTACTAGCCAAACTGAGGCTACAGGGAAGGAAGCCCTTCATCCAGGAGAATTTTGAGCATCAAAATTTGGGTACTGCCCACACCCAGTAACAGTCTATATTAGGGGTCCTGTTAAGGGCTATATATAACCATATTATATTCATTATCCAGCTGTTGCTAAGGGGGGGCAGTACCCAAATCAAAATCGCCTAACCCTAAACCCCTTATCCCCTAAACCCTGAAACCTAAGCACATATACCATTTTCAGTTACCAGTCCATCAGTACGTCCCTACAAGCAGCCAAAACCCTACATGACCAGAATCGAAACCTAGGGTTTAGGGTCACCCTTCAAATGCCTGGGTTTAGGGTTTGGGGGCTTGGGGTTTAGGAATTAACCGTCGCTGAGCACTAAACCTCAAGAAACAATATGAGGAATTCTCAACAGGGGTAGCCTTGTAACTGTGGGGTGGATGGGGAGTATATGAGCTATAGTCAAAATACTCCAAGCATCCCCCTTAATACCCCCTATAGTAGTCCCCTATATAATCCCTAATACAACCCCCTTTAAGGAGTTTAGACTCTAGCTCACAAAGGGGTTGTAGAGGTCCCCATTACAGTTGCCTAAACCCTATAAGACCTATGCCCTAAACCCTGAACTCTGAACCCGAAACCCTAAGCCCTAAACTCTAAACCCCAAACTCTAAACCCTAAACCCTGACCCCTAAAACCTAAACTCTAAAACCTAAACTCTAAGCCCTAAACCCTGAGCCCTAAAACCTAAACTCTAAAATCCTAAACCGCCGTTACATCGCAAAAGGCAAAACACCGCTGAAGCCTGGCCATCAGGGCAGCTCGGGGGGCAGTAGCCTCCGATTAAGGGTTAAGGGTTAGGTGATTACGGGATTAAGGGTTAAGGGGTTTAAGGGTGTGGCGTTTAAGGGGTTAAGGGTTTCTGGGTTTAGGGTTTAGGGGATTAGGGGTTTGGGGGTTACGGGTTTAGGGTTTCTCTACCTGCCCTCACACCCGAGATGTGTTTGGAGACTTCTATCAACCAAGCCCTGAAAGTACTTCCTCGATAAGTCTGGTCTAATGAGAATTCCGCCGGCTCCGGTCCCTTTGAAATAGAACCCCAAACACGTAAACCCTAAACCCTAATCCCTAAAATGAAATGAAGCCCTGAGCCCCTAAACCCTAAACCTTAATCGCTAATCCCTGAAATGACATGAAACCCTAAACCCGTAAACCCTAAACCCGAATCCCTGAAAAGAAGAGAAGCTAAATTGTGAGCCCAGTGCTCCGCACAAAGGCCGCCTCTACAGTCCCTCCAAAAAAAAAGGTTTAGGGCCTAGGCCTTTGAAAAGGATGCAATGCATCCCAAACCTTGGCAACACCCCAGCTTTCCATTGCTGAGGCCCTTAAAGCTAGGTTGTCCGCTAACCCCATAACAATGAGGGCACCCTTTTTCCGCATGTTCAGCTTTAACAATTAGAACCCCCCAAATAAGGGGCAAAGAGTACCACTAGGGTACCTAGAAAACCCACAGGCTTATGCACTGCCCCTTTTGGGGTGGATTCAAATCTCACACGTCGTTGTTCTAAAGAGAACATACGACCTCAAAAAACACACTGCACAAGCCCCACATTGCCTCCAGATAGCCTAGATCCTAAACCCCAAACTTTAAAAACGGTCGCCAACAGAGACCAGTCCCTGACACAGTCAGCCTCCTTCAATGGGCAGACATTCAGTCCAGCTGTAGCCCCACTCCTCACTCAAGACAAGCTGTATCTGTGCTTGAAGGCTAGGGTCCCTTCCCTGGACAACGCGTTGATCTCTGGTGGCTTATCTGCGGGACCGAACGACTTCATGTCGGATTATGTCCAGTCCAAGTTCACCGAGATTGCCATGCCGATTTGGAGGGTCGAACACACAAGGTGCCACAAAAACCATTCTTTCGACGGAAGCAAACGCGAACTTAGTGACCAATTCACTGAGGATGTCCGCTGCGTGCTTCGACCGCCAAACCCTGAACACTCAACTACCTTGACTGATGCAGTGTCTGAGTTCTCTGGCCCTGACACACAAAGCTTTTGCAATAGAGTTGGTCTTGAGAGGAGCGTAGTACAGCGGCAGGTAGAGTTGGGTCTGGAAGTATGCTATACCATGGTTATATACGGATTATCAGGGAAATGGCAGCAAATAACTATTCATTCTCCCATATTGAGGTTACACTTGCTGCAAAGATGCATTGCGGTCACAGGCGAAGGAGTTCTGGCCCGTGCACGTGCACTTGGTGCCCTTTGACACCTTGAATTGTCCAGAGCCACTTAGTGTCAGTCTGAAACGATATATGGAGGACTGCATACTGTTAAGACGGGAGAGCATTGGATTTGGGTTGCCTTTGTAGTGGTGTAAAATACAGGAACAGGATCGGGATAGAGGTCACTAGGGTGCAAGGTCTTGCTGCATGGCATGTGCCAACTCAGATCTGTTTCGGGGGTACAAGAGCGAGCTCGCAACTTTGAGGGGGCAGTTCGAGGAGTTCCAGAATATAAGAAGGCACAAAAGAAGCAATCCAATAGTAACAGCAGGAGTTTGCATGCGAAGGCGCTTTGCACGCCCAGATCTCACATGCTCCCCTCCACCTGATAGTAATATGACCCCCCACTGCCACCTAGTGATAGATGTCCCCCAATGCTACTGTATCGGGGGTATCTGTCATCAGGGGGGTCGGGGGGTCATTGCTAGAGGGCAGGGATTACCATTGAAAAGTCAAAGTCAAGTGCTGCTTGATGACAGCAACTCTTCGAGGCTAGTCCCATGCGTGCTACCGGGCTTCTAGCTACTCCAGATTAGAGTTTAGGATTTAAGATTCGGCCATTCATGGGGTTGGGTTTCTATGTTCTTGTTGCCTGTCGCTCTATCGCAGGGCGATAGAACTCCTGACCGGACAGCAAAATTCTGACTCTGGTTTTTGCATCCATCCGTGACTCACAAAATGGGTCCTCTGGCCGTCATTACCAGCCATGCTAGTACTAGGTTCCCCAGTACCCCATTAATCATAAGGGTGCCCTTTTTCCTACTGTTCAGCTGTACTAAGGAGACCCCTACTGGGGTACCTGGAGTACCAGGAGGCCAAGGGTGTCTCTTCACGGTTTTTGAAATGCTGGGTTTGTAGAAACCAAGCTCAGGCGCACATGACTCCACGGTGCTCAACCACTCGCCTTTGGAGTCGTAGCCTTCAAGCCAGGTTGTCGGAGAATCATCAAAGGGGCTCAAAGAGTTGACTGTATCATGAAGGTGCCAGGAGTAAGGAGTATTCTTTCGCGCTGAAGCCGTTAAGGGTTCAGTATGAAGCCATTCAGGATTCAGGGTACCATTGCATGACGGAACAGTTGATCTTATTCACAGCCTGCTAGCAGAAGCGAGTCTTGCCATCCCCCAGTGTACAGAAGCAGGCAACCACCCACAGCTTCAGGGTCAAGGACTTCTACATCATGCTGGTGAACCCTGCCTCACTGCCGCCATCCTGGTGTGTATCCCGTGCTCTAAGGCCCATGACTATCAATCCATCCTAACGTCTCTCGGACGGCTGCTTCAGCCAAGCTGCTGTCGCTGTAGCAATAGTCCTCTTCAGGGCGGTCGTTTGCGAGATCCACTCAAGACCATCATGTGCATCATAGGGGTACCGCTAGTTATTCGCCCGAAGAAATCCCAAGCAAGCACCCTCGGTCCTCATCATCCTTGCAGTAGACCGGGCAGCGCATGGAGCCTCAGAGAGTCATGGGCTCCCCCTTGACGGTTTATGGGATGTCTGAAGCAGAGCTGTAAATCCCCCCTTATATCAAAAGCCTCCCACCCCCTAATGTTAGACATTGTCAATGTATTACAGTATAGCGCAGTCGGAATATCTAATATTAGGGGTGGGGGGTTGAAATAGTAGGGGGGCGTAATTACTTCTTACCATCCATGTACCTCCGAGCAGAGGCGCACAAATGCGAACGCCATTTGTGCCAATGATAACCTTACACCCTAAACCCTAGACCCTATAGTGGTTTGCATGTTCTTTGCTGTTATCCCTATATAACCCCTATATAACCCCTATAATACTCCAAGTGTTCATGGCATTTTCCATGTTTTTCCCATGTGATTCTCCATTATTCGTGCTCATTACCAAACCCTAAACCTAAAATAGCGGTCCCCACCCTCTTTTCCATTATCCCTACCTAGCATACTTTCGTAGTTTCCATTTTGCTTTCCAGAACTAAAATTATCATTTTGTCACTTCGACTCCTGCAGCTTGGGGCACGCAGAGTTGGAACAATGGAGAATCAAATGGAAAAAATTGAAAATGAAATGAACACTGGGAGTATCATGGGGTATATAGGGTTATAAGTTATATAGGGATAGTTGAAAAGAAAATGGAAACTACTACCTTTGCGCTTCTATGCTTTGCTGGCCGAGGGGCTGTTGGTCCACCAGTCCACCAGGGGGTAGCAGTAGTGGTAGTCCTGAGTCAGCTCTATCCCTCCTCGAGGTTTAGGGTTTAGGGGAAATTTGCTACTTCCAGCATGCTTCATGCGTAACTCTGCCAGGATCAAATCCAGAACCCTATTCTGATTTTGCAAGCCTCCACAACAATTTCACGACGAACCTCTATGAGCTTCATAGAGCCCGCCGCGGCACCCTAAACCCTAAAACCGAAACCCCTAAAAACCCTAAAGCCCTAAACCCTCAAGCCTAAAACCCTAAAACCCTAAAGCGTGGGATTTAGTGCTACAAGCCGTGGCAGGCAGGGACTGCGGCAGGAACAGTGACTCATCGAGGAAATACCCCGATACACATGTCGGGCTTAGACAGTAGGGTTTAGGTTTTAGGGTTACAAATTTCTCAGGTTCACGGTCAGTTATAAGTTGATTACCTGAGCTGGAGTCTAAGCTCCTAGTATCCCCTCGAATAATCATTATACTACTCCCTTATGAAATCCCCTGTATAACTTCGTTTAAGGAGTTTAGACAATAGCTCACATGCAGTCCCTCACATGGACGCATGTCGTAGCGATCAAAATCATCCACCCTGAACCCTAAACCCCCCACAAACTTGGACAAATTCCACTGCTTGGCTATTGGCCCTACCCTACATGGAGTCCACATGTACCATACTCTAAGCACTATGTATCCCCCTAAAAAACCCTGTAATACTTCCCCATACAATCCCCTAAATAACCCCCTTTAAGGAGTTTAGACTACAGCTCATCGAGTCTATATATCATCGTAGAGTGGGAGCAGTATCCAAAGTGCTGCAATGCATGCTGGCCAAGCCACCCAGTGGGGGTCATGGCACTGCTGGGAGTGTGTACCGCAGGGGCAAACCTGGCAAGCCGTGGATCTTGTTTGGGTTTAGGGTTTGGTGTTCCTTTGCTAGGGCCATGCGCGCAGATCAGCGCGTTTTGGCGTCCTCCCAAGAACATTTGGCGCCTTCGCAAGAATAGCAGGATCTCTCGTTGCCGTGCCACTTCATATGTACTTTGAGGTTGGGCAGTGTGATCAGGGGAAGGCAAAATACTGGGAAAGTAGTTCGGGAATTGCATGCCCCTGCGTCTGCCCTGGTTGAGAACCCTGTCTTTATGAGCCGCACTAAAGCCAACCGAATGAAATATCTCTTGTCTACTTGCATAGAATACTTCGTACATCATCTTGAACTGGACATCGCTCAGGGAATGTGAAGTGAGTTTAGGGCTTGGGGTTTAGGGCTTGAAGTTTGGGTTTGCGGTTTGAGTTTTGGGTTTGCAACCGTCTTTATTACGGGTCATATTCACGGCTATATATACCTATATCTTCAATATTCTCCAGCTGTAGGTAGTGTTGCGTTTGATACGTCATAATTGGGCAGAGGACAAATCTAAGTCCAGAGTAATTCTTGTACTAACTTGATGATGATATGGATTCTCCTACCATGACCTGGCAAGGTGTAGGGCCTGTAGCGCGTGACAGGGGCCCAGGCAGAGCTGATTTCGATCAGGGAATGATGCTCCTCGGAATATATTCCCCCTTAAGTAGGTAGAATGTGTGCATATGGGTGGGGATTCTAGTGTAATATGCCCAGAGCCATATTCCATCTATTTAAGGGGGGCTATATCCCCTGCTCAGAATTTCGGATCGGTCAGTTCCTGCCCATTGCCCGTCATTTCTCCCACTTCACGCTTGGAATTCCATGCCAGATACGATGGGCAAGGCAGCTAAGGATAGGTTTCTGTACTCATACCTTCCATCGAAAAGAGGAGCTGCAGCCAGTTCAAGTCTCTAGCCAGCTGTGAGCTTGATAGCTTCCAAAAACTAAGGCCAAAGCATGTAGCCTGAATCTATGATACCAAGTCAACAAGAAAAGTCTTGGCTTCCAGCATCCCAACCCTTTGAAACCTAGGGTTTAGGTTGGGTATTGCCACCCTCAGTAACTTTTGGATAATAATTATAGTATGGTTATATATAGCCCTTAATAGGACCCCTAGTATAGACTGTTACTGGGTGGGGGCAGTACCCAAGGTTTCGGGCTTAGGCCGCCTGGTCAGCTTTCACGCAGGTCTCCCGGTAGACCCCGGGATGGCCATTGGCCTCATAGTCCTTCGCATTTCCGGAAGATTGGGATAATGGAAAAGAAAATGGAAACTACTATATTATAATAGGGTACATCTTGGGGATATATTGGGGTTATATTGNNATGGAAAAATGGAAACTACTCTAGTGGGGATATATAGGGGTCAGATAGGGCTTAAGGTTTAAGATGATATGTTTGGTTCAGGCTTCGGCTGAGGTCTCACCAAGAACCAGAGCGGTTTGTGGCATGTTAAGCTACGGGCTTCACGTTTTTACGATCTATGCACGATGTAGCTGCCCGCCACACCCATTATTCCTGTGCTGTTACATAATGTTGGACCCTCTTTAA
>CAJNIZ010027236.1:52680-77761 GCA_905231905.1 Symbiodinium pilosum
GGCCAGATCCTGAATAAGCGGCGGCCGAAACACATTAAACAGGGCCTCTTCACTAAAGTGAGTGCAACATTAAGCCCGAGAGACAGAATTAGGCTCCAAAACTCAGGTCTTATGCAAGAGCGCGTTGTAACACTGAAGCCTCTAGCAGACTAGAGGACAACTTGTAATATGTAAGGCTTTGTGGGAAAGATGGGCTCGTGAACTATCTTCTGGGCCATGCAAAAGAATCACATGGATTTTCCTCAAAAACAAGGGGCCTTCAAGAAGATCCTTTCAAAGAGATTGTAATGGGAGCGCCTAATCCAGAACCTTATCCTCCCCATCACAAGGCCTGAAAAGCTCAACCTCTAGCCTGAACTCGAGATGAGCCCGCGACACGCACATTGACAAAGCCCTGTCGGAGAGTCCATGGGAATCTGTCACCGTACAATGGAAAGAAGCTCCCCCAAAACGATACTTGTTGGTGCAAACACTCAATGATGTCAGTTTCCATGTTTTCCCGTTTGATTCTCCATTATTGGGGTAATCCCCCGAAGCCTATGCATGGGTGTATATATATATGTATATATAGGGTACTGCCCCCACACAATAACAGTTGGAAAATACTCATTATATGGCTATATATAGCCCTTAATAGGACCCCTAATATAGACTGTTACTGGGTGGGGGCAGTACCCTATTATATATATATATGTATATATATGAGTGAAACATCCCTCTGACGCTGCCCAGGTGGCAGTGATGTAGCAGCGCTGCTCGTCTTCTTTGCAGGTCGCGGGGCAGGCCACCGACGAGGGGTAGCAAACCTCGTTCTCATACCTGAAGCCATTGCGCAGCTCAAGCTGCCTGAAGAAAGTTCCTTGGGAGTGGACCCCTATACTGATCCCTATATAAGTCCCCATATAGGGCTTTCCCAAAATTAGGGGTACCTTTCCGGGGATCCTTGCAATAAGGATTTTTGTATATTGGGGTATATGGTAGTGTCCCAAATTAAGGGGACCCCAATATAGACCCCAAAATACTACAGTCCTTAGTATAGGGACCCCCAAACTGGTACCCCTAATTTTGGGACACCCCCATATCAGCATGCGGCTGCACTTGCAAGAGCCGAGGCCGTGACCCCCACTCATCCTGGGCCAAGGATCTTCTGGGCTTCAGGTTAGTACTGTTTTTCCTTTGCAAGAGCAGTGAGGATAATGAGGATGATGATGACAGTTAATGGATACCAAGGTGGAATTCGTTTCAGGTGCTGATTTGGTATAGGGGGTTTTGGTGGCACAGAGAGTCCCACAGCCAAGCCCTGGACCTTGACTGCCACTGTGTACATAGAAGTGCCTCATCATCAAGCGGCCCCGGCCCTTGTAAATGCGGCCATCATCTGGATTAGGGTTGAAGGGTTTAGGCTTTAGGGCATATAGGGGTCATCATCTGGATGCGGGTTTTAAGGATTTAGGCTGCAGGGGCTTATAGAGGTCATCGTCTGGATCAGCGCGAATGACGGATGTTGTCTCAGCATCATCGCCAGCAGCTAATGAGGCCTAACTACAGCAAGTCTACATGAGTGTGGATGGCCAAGCAGGTCTACACAACCTTATTTACTGGTGGTATATAAGGATTATGCAAGGATCATATTCCCTTATTCCCTACTGTAACCCCCATGTATACCCCATTATACTGTAGTAGTTTCCATGTTCTTTCCCATGATCCCTGGAAAGTTTGTGCTCCAAAGAATGGATCCAACCTTCAGAGCCAACGGTTTGAGGCTGAGGCCGTCCAGCGGCACATCTTGGCATTGGCTCCGCACCCACAGGGCCTCAGCTCAACAGCTTTCCAGCCTAAAACAGGCTGGCTATCCAAACTCCCTCAAACGGGGCATTCGACCTGAGAAGCTTTGTGTTGATAGTGTTGTTTTTACCTTACCCTGAGCCCTGAGCCAAAACCACTATTATATGATAATGGTGGTTTCAAATAGACCTACCTAGGGTACGGTCATGAGGCCTGAGTCAGGAGCATTTTGGTGTTCGTGGACAGCAGTTTGTAAGTGCTTGAATTGGATATGGTAGTTTCCCAAAATAGGGGGATCTCAATATAGACCCCCAAATACTATATACTACGTAATATTGGGACCCCCAAAATGGTACCCCTAATTTTGGGAAACCCCCATATGATGCATCAGTTCAAACGGCTCACCTACCGATGGGCTGCAAGCGACGAGAAATCTTTGGTGCCGACTCCTTGAACCTTCTGGAGTCGCGTATGCTTCTTCCGCGTCGGGCACAAAGCGATAACGAAAAACCTACAAATTGCTGAATCCTTTGCACGATTGCTCTCCCGACGGACATCAGAATGCTTTCGGCAGGACTGCATCAAGGCACTACAGTACCCCAAAAAGTCCGCTCTACCTTCCAATTCTTAGATCTCTGTGGCAGAATCATCTTACCAGTAGCAGCTTGAAGTGATGATTCTGCTACTGGAACATGCGCTTCCATCGCAGCTCGTGTGAGTTGACATCATACCAGAACAAGATTTACTGTCACTCCCAGTTGACGAGCCGTGAAGGACCTGATCAAGAGCTGAGTCCTAAGCAATCTGAAGGCAAAGCCTCAGGTTGAAAAGGGACTTCCGCCCAGGAAGTGGAAAGCCCTCTTGTTAGGGTTTAGGGTTTATAGGGTTTAGGGTTTAGGGTTTAGGGGTTTAGGGTTTAGGGAAAGCCCTCTTGTTGCTCGACCAACCCCACGATCGAGACATGCGTGCAGGGGCAAGGCCAGTGCTGGACGAGGCGCTGTGTAATGTTCTGACAGGTTTCCTTGATGGGAGCATTCCAGTCTTGCACGCCTCAGCAAGGTCCCTGTTTCAAAACTAATCTTGTTGGGAAAACGGAAACTGAAATGGAAACTACTATAGTATATTGGGGGTATATAGGGAATGGAAAAGAAAATGGAAACTACTATTTAGGGTTTAGGGTTTAGGGCCACAACTATGACAACCACAACCCCACGACCGTCACCTCCAACTTTCTCGCCACCAGAACCCACCACCGCCGCCGCCACCAGGCAGCCAGGACATGGTTTTTGATATGGGTGGTTGTCAAAATTATGGTCCCTTTTTGGATCCCTATTATAATACGGCCCCCAATATCTAGGGTACCCAAAAGGGGACCATAATATTGACAACCAACCATATAGCAAGGCCTCGTTGACTCGATACTATCAATCCTAGTCCACAGGAAGTTTGAGGCTACAGGTGGGTTGGCAACACTTGTGCAAATGTTTGGGCTTCAAGTATTAAAAAGGGGAACCCTAAGGCTCCAAATAGCCCAATGTAGGTCATATTTGAAGACTTTGGGGCCCAATGTAGGTAGTATTTATAGACATGGAGCCCCAGTAGAAGCAATAGAGCACGTTTTCTCACAGACCTTTTGTCCTAGACGGAATCATGGCATTGCAGGAGCTGAATAATAAGAAGCTCTGAGCTGGAACCAAGCAACCGTCAAACAGAACCACCATGTGATCTATAGTCTAAACTCCTTAAGGGGTGGTTATATAGGGGTTATATAGGGGTTATATAGGGGACTATTATAGGGGTTATTAAGGGTATTATATAGGGATTAGGGTTTCCCAAAAATAGGGGTACCATTTTGGGGTCCCTATAATAAGGATTATAATATTTGGGGGGCTATATTGGGGTCCCAGTATTTTGGGAAACTACCATGTAGTCAACCTTTCCCCAATGCAATTTTATGGTGCCTTACTGTTATTACTGCTTAGAATCTCTGAGTGGTTGGGGGCGTTACATGCTACCGTGTTTGCAGAATCACATACCCCATGGGCCTTCTTCCAAGATACACAGAAACCGGCTGGGAGTTGTAACTCTTCCTACGACTCAGTTCAAAAAGCCCAAAGCCACGCCGAGCATCCATCTTCAGTGAAGGACACCGGGTAGCATGTCTTCTCGGTGATGGGGTTGCAGTAGACTGGACAGCCCCAAGATGCCTTCAAGTTATCCATGTTATAGGGTTTAGGGTTTAGGGTTTAGGGTTTCCGGAAGGATGTGAACTACCTTACTTATGGCCCCAGTACGTACTGCCCTGAGAGAGGCTAGGTGGAGGGTCTTACATGAAACTTTGAGTGACCATTGGCAGAGCACGGCCGTTTCGTTGGAGAGACCTGTATGGTATTCAAAGGCTCCATTTCCAATGCCATATGAGATGCAGCTGACCCTTCTGGCGCGCACGGGATATCCCGAATTCCGAACTTTCACATGCAACCCTACTTAGTTTCAGCTATGGGGTCTCTCCACCTGTGCTGCTATCTAGTAGTGGTGGTGCGGCTGCAATTGCCTACATGCAGCAGCTCTCAAAGGGCTGACTTGTAGCTGCGGTTCTTCTACATCCGCCCACAGATACCTGATGAGAGAAAATTCACAGGCTAAGTCCTGTCTTTCCAGGAAATCATCCCAACAGCTCTCGCCTTCAAACAGTTGAGGCTCTCATATGCTCCCAGTTCATAAGGTCCTCACTTTTCAAGACACCAAAGAATCACAACCCATCCCCAAAATCGACTTGGAGGCAAGGGGCTGCAGTGCAGTACTTGTAGCCGCCGAAGGGGTCTTCGCACTGCACAGCATTTGTGCCACAAGGGCAGTCACCAGACATAGGCGCACCTTGGCCAAGATTAGATACACGGTCATCTTTTTGGTAGGCCTGTACTATGGATCCCTGTTTGTCCTTCACATACAGAACTGAAGGGTTGATTTTTTGTAGGACCCTGATCTTGAGAATTGCCCTTGATTTGTGGGACTTCAGCAGCTCCTGTGTGATCCCATTTTCTCTGCCTGGTGGCCCATTATTCCTTATATACCCCCAGTATACTATAGCAGTTTCCATTTCGTTTTCAATTATTCCCAACCTTAAAGCCCTATAACTACACTAAAGCCCTATAACCCTAAAACCCTATGACCCTAAAAGCCCTAAAACAGGAAACCTTGACTTCCAAAGTCAGGAGATCCAGCCTAGGGTCAGCAATTTTGGATTTTGGCTTTATGCCATTAGGGGCTTGGGGTTCCTGGTAGGCATATTACGCGAAGAGTGTTATCTAAGATTATAACTATAAGGCGCTACAAGAGATTTCGAGGGTATAACTTGGGCTTTTCCCTTCCTAGCTTGGGCTTTGGGGACACAACCCTAAACCCTAAACGCTAAACCCTTATATGGCAGACGGGGCGCAGCTCTCAGAATAGTCGGTCCACATGCCGCTTGCATCAAAGTTGTCCTAGATGCTGTTGGGGTCTGACTTAGGGTTTAGGGTTTAGGGATTTAGGGTTTAGGGGTTTAGGGTTTAGGGTTAGTTAGGGATAATGGAAAATCAAAGGGAAAATGTATGGTTGGATGGAAGCTACTATAATGGGTTATATTGGGGTTATATTGGGTAATATCGGGTCATATAGGGGTAATGGAAAAGAAAATGGAAACTACTACAGTTCGATAGGGTATACATGGAGATTTGTTTCTTGCCCTTATTCAGCATGTCTGTGATCCCGGTTCCACTAAGTTTTCAGCTTTGGAAGAGGATACTGGAAGTTGAAAACATCTCCCTCACTCTCCATAGCAGCCCGTAGACAAGCCCCAAAAATTGTGTTCCTATTAAAAATATAGCTTACCAGTCACTGTCCTCTAGAATATGCCTGAATAACTCCGCTGTTGTTGCATGATTACTGTTATTACTACTACTATTAGTCTATTACTATTATTGCTACCACTACAATTATTACGATTATTGCGCTCATTAATTACCATCTTTAGTCCTAAACCCTACGCCCTAAGCCCTAAACCCTAGACCCCTAAACCCGGAAGATCGTGGCCAAGAGTCCACCCAGCAGTACTGCTGATCCGCGGTGCAGGTCCTAGTCTTGGCAGATGACTCCCTAAAGCCTATAGGGACTATGCAGGGATTTTATGGGAATTATATGTGGATTTTATAAGGCCCCTAGGGATCCAAGCATACAAATAATACCAATAATGGAGAATCAAATGGAAAAGAAAATGGAAAATCAAGTTATACAGGGGGGCTCTATAGCGATCCAAGTACACAAATGATACCTACATTGGGCCCAAACGTCTATAAATCTTACCTGCATGAGCAGGAAGAGTTCTATCAAATTTCAAACCCAGAAGTTTTTGAATAGAGGCCCTTGACGGTAAATCCTTGCAATGCACACAGGACACTGGCATAGCATAGCGATCTGTGACGATAGTTTGCGGACTATTCATCCAAGCAACACCACACAGCAGGTCTCGTCATTAAAGAGGAAGAACCCTAACCCTAAACCCTTTCTTCTGTCAGCTTCCAAATTTCGGCTCAGGCACAAGGGACACGACTCCGAGATGGCGACGCAGTGCTCGTCAAAGGAGCCAGGAGTTCCACATCTTGGCCAAGCTTTAGCATCTAGGCAGGGGTTCGCCACAATGAGGACTTATGACGGGATTGCATCGAGTTTGGAGAGAAAGAGAGAGAGAGAGAGAGAGAGAGAGATATATATATATATGTATAACCCAAGACTGGAGAATCAAATGGTCAAGGAAAATGTAGACTGACCTGGAAGTCGGGATTCTCTTGTCTTGTATCTTTCCTAATCATTCTTTACCATTTCAGGTCTCGCACTTCTCAATTGTGATCATTTCAGTCTTCTCTGCATGCAATCGTGTTGGGTTTGACAGCGTCCCATCATCTCGGGTTTCTCCGTGTCTTACCATTTCAAGCCACTCAACTTGCAGCCATTTTGCGTATCTGACCCTCTCAACTTCTTACACCATTTCAGATTTCTGAGCTTCTTATCATTTCGGGCTACTCGAATCGTGTGGAAGCTATAGGGGGATTGCACGCTGTAGGCGCTGCACAGCATTAGAAGTATCCATCGAGAATGGAAACCCTGAGCCTAAAGGGTTTCGGGTTTACCCTCATTCCCAAGCTTGCAACCCGAGACCAAGGTCTCCGAGGGCATGGCTTTTTTGAGGTAGTCTCATCGCAGTTGATGGGACACATCCAGTTTCGGCTCTCCTGAGTCTCTGATAGAAGCCTACCCGTGTCTGGGGAACTGGCGAGCCCTAAACCCTAACCCCCCCAAATCCCCTTGACCCTAAAACCAAAACTCTGAACCCTAAACCAGAGGGTTTTGGGATTCCACTCTCCATGTGTGACAGAGGGCGCGGTCCTACTCACTTCTTGGCTGTTGAACTGAAAGGGTCGAATGTTGGTAGCTTCAACAACTGTTACTCAATAGCAGCGCAAACCAAAAGAAGAACAAGAGCAACAAATCCGAACACACCGCAGGATAAGAATAATTGTAGCATCCAGCACCAACAAGGCTGAGCATCGCCGTCCACGCAGTAGTCCTGCCAAAGCCTGCTGCATGCTCACAACCATCATCGAGTCAGTTCTTTAAGGGCCCAGACTTCCGGATGAATCTAGAGTTAATGGAAAGTGAAAGCTGCTTCTAAAAACGACTGCCGCGGCAAATTCTATAGCAAAGACAACCAGCGCAGGACATCCCAGAACTAGTCATGATGAATTGTCGTCCAGTTGCATCATTCCGCTTGCATCGAAAGAGACGTTGGAGCAGTACCTGGATCCAAACGCGCATGTTGGTTACCCCGGCAGGTCAGAACCTAAACGCGGTCTTAGGTGAATGTGCGGCAGATCATGTCCCTATGAAGCTTCTAGAGTTTGAATTTCAGCCCCGTGGAATGCTGACGATACACTTTTTACAAGCGCTATGTGGCATTTTAAGCATTGGTGTTACCTTACCATCGGTCGTGATGTAGGCGTGTGAATAGTTGTATCAAGAGGGGGTACTGGTTGACTTCGCGGCACGAGAAGAACAACTCATCATAACAGCATCAGCAGCAGTAGAAGCAGCAGTAGCAGCAGAAGCAGCAGCCGCGGCCAAGCCGTACTCAAAACCGCAAACCCTAAAAAGTGAACATCCTCAAGCCACCAACGCTGTCGTAAATAAGAACCCACAACACCCTATCACCAAAACATAAACCATTTGCACTGAAATCCACTGCACCCTGACACTTTAAAAGCACTCAAGAAACACGGGCAAAGGCTTGAACCTTGAACTTCCAGCTTAATCCCAAGCCCTAAACCCAACAGAATCTCAGCCCTTAAATAATCGAATTCGAAGAATCCCAAATCCAAAAGAGACCCAGAACCAGAAAAAAGGTCTGCGCTGAACATCCGTTTCGAGAGGCGAAGTACAGAGTGATGATCGTAGTTCTTCTTTTTCCTCCTACTACTAAACGACGACTGGGACTACGACGACGCCTCCTACAACGACTGCTCCTTGCTAGACGAGCAGCAATCTGAAAAATTATTCTTCCCTGCCCCGGACTCACAGTAATGATTGCAAGCTCCTGTAGTCATTCCATGCAGGCCCCTTCATGCTGCTTCTGCTTCCCTGTCTGAGCTGCATCTCCGAGGACTTGCAGAAGACCGGGCATCCAGATGGATACCAATCCTTTTCAGAAGCGAAGTAAAGGTCGGGATCTGGCTTAAAGGATGAGCGGATCATTGCAATATGATTCCCAAAAGCGAGGTGCCGATGAGGATTTCTTGCATCAAGGGTGGAAGTGACAAGTGGAGCTCGGAACTCAAGGTACTGTAACAAGTAAGCACCCAGACGCATCCCATAAGAGGAAGACCCTAAACCCTTAAACTCTAAGCCCTAAACCCTTAACCCTAAACTCTAAGCCCGGTCTCTCTTTAAACCTTCTGACTCGTCTAGCCTAGGGAGACGAAAACCATTGCTAATGGAGTCTCCTTCTTGTGCTAACCCCGATAAGTACCCCTTCTTGGGAACATATATATATATATACATATACATATATATACACATACATAGGGGTATAGTATGGGGACATGTAGATTCGGGGGCAGCAGAAGCTATGACCCAAGATGAACGATCAATGCTTGACTGAGAGCAAATCCAGGCCAAACTCAAAAGCAAACCCTGCCCTTCACGTCGGCTTAAGCACAACTCAGCACAACTATTCCAAATATTCCTGGCATCAGTTTTCCTCTGTCCAACAATCACTAAAGTTCTCTAAAGTATGCCATGCAGGCAACTAGCACCAGCACTCGTGTGCTAGCCCAACGATGATTGCGATTTGATTTCACCTCACGGAACATGAAACTGTCCAGTAGCTGGTACCGTAGTCCTACCGCATCAACCCACAACCGCCTTGGTAAACGTCCCAATTTGAAAGATAATTTGTCGACGCGTGCTGATACAGGCCCCTGAGTTGATTTGACGAGCTGCAGTGGGATAGCATTCCGACATTCCGGTGTCCTCTGGATGTGTTGACTGGCACCAGCAAAGACCCAGGCTTGACAAGAAGCGCCTTGGGGCCTCTACAAGTTGTCTGTTGTCGATGCCAAGTACGCCCCTGGGCAGTTATCCAACATAACTAAGTCCCCTGTCAACACCTGCCGGCGTTGCAGTTGTGCAACTTGATCTTCCGAGTAAAGACTCCAAGCTAGCAAAACAGCACTACTTCCCTGAAGATAAGCACATGCTCCTGCAGAACAATGCACAGAGAACATAAACATTCTTAAAAGCATGGGCCATTGGGTGAATCCCTGACAGCACTAGGGGTTTTGGAGTTATATCCCCATGACATCCCTATTTTGCACAGCAGGAATTGCCTCTGTAGACTCTAGATGGAGGTTTCCCGAAATTCTGGGCACCTTTGTCGGGGAGCACCTAGAATGAGTGTTGTAGCATGTTGGGGTTCATATTGGGGTTCCAAATTCTAGGAAACTACCAAATCTGGAGAAGGAAGGCCTCTCAACCATGCACCATTTTTGGGGGGGTTTCCCCTTCATGGTGAGCCCTTTTTCTCTGAAAGGGATGTTTCCATGCAACTCAACAATACGTCCACGGGAGTGCTAGCGCGGCCGTGCTGATTCCGAGGTTTAAACTCTAAGTCCGGACAAAACAAGCATATTCCCTGAATCCTAAGCCCTAAAACCTGAATCCTAAGCTCTGTCCCTACTGTGGAATAGCATGGGTGTGCAGTGCGCATAGGCCTCCGGTAGGATACGTCCTGATAACTAAGCACTTGCCTGGGGATCTTAGGGTTTAGGATTTAGGGTTTAGGGTTTTCCGTCTAGGATTTAGGGAATTGCGCTGCTGACCAAGTAAGTTCTTTCCCGACTGGAATGATTCAAACTTACTGTCCCCCCCTGTGATGATTGATAACAAAAGCCCGCAAAGTACTACCATGTATTGGGGGGAAGCCTTCATTATTAGGGGATATTATGGGGAGGTGATTAGCCTGTGTTTTCGTTGTATCCTCACCATGAATCCTCAATCACACTGACATAAGTAAGAACACCCTTGGATCCCTTGCTAAGGTTGTCGGTTTGCTCCAAGTGTTTTGGCGCATCTTTTCAGAGGGACAGTGCTTTCAAAATTGATACTTTGGCTCTTGTGCCTGTGCTCACTCCTCGGAGATCTTCTAGGTATTTCACATGTCACTTAAGTTGTGGTCACGTGTCATGTCCTGCAGCTACGGTCACTTCGATTCCAAGCACCGGCAGTGTTGCTGCTCGATCAAGGTATACACTTCTACCAGTACCATTCGTCCTAGTATCACTTTTCTGCATAGGATGTTGCTCCTAGCAGTCCTCAGTAATCCCCATAAATTCCTAGGCCCCTTTTTTGAGAATCCTGCACTGTGGTTCTTCCTAAAGCCCGGTCCGGGTTGGCGCAGCTGATCTCGTCCGCCTCACAGACGCAGCCCGAATCCGTGGCACAGCTTTCGTTGCCTGCTCGGAGTTTGCACGTACTTACCCTCCCAATGTTTTTCACAGCAATAGTACAAATACTAGCAGCAATGAGAATGGCACTAGTAGTAAGAGTAACAATAGTAGCCAACATTGCCAGAACTGCAAGAATGATGCTGCAGCCCGCAACACGCACCATCCAGGCCGAAAGTCTCTTGCCACGCGAGAGCTCAGTGCATGGAAGCTTCTACACAGGGTCCCAGCAGCAAAGGCATGGTTCCGAAAAAAATGCATACGCTATAGTCTAAACTCCAAGTACCCCCTAATAAGCCCTACAATAGTTCCCTATATAATCCCCTAAATAGCCCCCTTTGAAGGAGTTTAGACTATATAGCTCATGTGACAGCGGAATCTTGACCCCCAAGCCTCGCAGCCCTAGACTCCCCAAAGAAAGTCCCAGGCATCTAGAAACTTGGGCAGATGATAACTATGATGTTCGGCACTCTTCCTTGCTAAAAGACAAAGACTAGTGTCAGGACTGTTGCCAATCTAACAGGAGCGCTTACCGAGAAACCACTGCCGCCTGATCTTTGTTCCACGAGTGCTTTGCAGATTCGTACTAAGTTGTAGGCGACTATCACCGTATAAACTCACCTGCATCCAGCCTTGTCGCTGTACCTACCATGACCAAGATATGTGTTCTGCAAAATTGTGAATGTTGCGGCTGCTACGATCAGCACCACCAATACTACGGCAATCAGCCCTCCTGCTACTCCTTTTTTGACGGCTGCTTCCAGTGCTGTGATGAGGATGATGCTATATCGAAACCACATACTATGCGCACGCTTCATTACGGCTAAACCTGCTTAAAGGAGGATATATAGGGGATTCTATAGGGGACTATTATAGGGGTTATTAAGGGGGATACTAGGAGTTTAGACTAGGGCTTGCAGAATCAATGAGGCAGCGTAGCGCCTGACATGTAGTGGTAGCAGCTCTGCTTATCTCCGCAGTCCACTGGGCCTCAGCTTGCAAATGCTAGAGCAAGTACACGCAGGCCGCGCATCGGTTCAAATTGCGAATGGCCTTCTGCACGATGGACCCAACCGGGTAAGTAGCACTGGAACAGGCCCCACAAAAAATCACACAATAAAAGCATGGCAAACCACAACTAGAGATTCTTCTTTTTCAAGCAGGACATCAAGGACTCCTCAGAACAAAATCGATATCCCTTCCCCTAACATTACAGCCCCCCCACCCCGCCTAGTATCCCCCCCATTTTGAACACTCCCCATTGTGATATATTACAGGTATATCTATCATATATCAGGAGTATCTAAAAGTACTACCATTAGGATTACTAGTAGTATTACTATTAACTGTTACCTCCATTTAAAGTCTAAGCTGCAGCTGTTCGTGTGGTACACGCAGTACCTGGGATGGCGTCTGAATAGGCGGCTTTGGATTCAGAGGGTTCCAGCCTTGTCTGAGGTAGGATCTCTAATCCATTTTAGACTTTGCAAAGAATGCAGACCACAGTGTAAGAGCCTTACATGGGGAATTGCCAAAGTTGTGGTTCCGGTGCGCCTGATGGGTCCCAGATGGTGGGAAGCTGCAATATCATATAATCAAGCGCAATGTTTGATCTGAACACGATGTCATCTTATGGACCTCGACCTACATAACCTTCATAAAGAGGTGATGCTGTAATCCGAACCAGCTATCACTTGAATAATGAACGGTTCTTGCTTCAAGTAGCGACATGAATACTGGGACACTTTCGAACTCTTTGAACAATTTCTCACCTCCCTTTCCCTTTGCCTTTGCATCTTCACGAGGGGGATGTATGATAGCAACAGGTGTGAGGCCTTCAATGTGGGAGGGAAACCATTGAAGCCTTGATGGCGCGCCATGATTCGACCCACAACTTCGTCAGCTCTAGTCAAACACTATCTCCAGGAGGTGTTCAACCCATGGTGACACCTATTGAATTGACTTGGGCTTAGGGTTTAGGGTTTAGATGCCATGTGAGACATGGAGCTTAGAAACAACCTGTAGGGTCTCCACCTATTCTCCTCAAAGCATTGCACAGATAAACGCAATTGCGGGGCTTGTAGCCGTTGCTCGTGCACTGCTTCTCCCACTTCGGATCGCAGGGGCAACCTTGCAGTACTACAACTTGTCTACTTGCTGGTTGTCAGTACGGAATGAGGGAGTATGATCCCTATAGAACCCCTATTTTACATATTCCCTTACTCCCTAAGCCCTGACAGTCTGAAAGGACGTTGTCTGCGGGCAACCAGTGCTGACCACATGAAACAGCTAAATGCACCGGCTGGTGGGGCGAAGCAACATATCATCTCAGAGTTTCTGCAGGGCTTCTGCGGGTAAAATTGCCCAGCAGGACTTCTACACTGCAAGCACTTCAAACAACTTTTTCCAGACCATACAACTGGGCCCGGAAAGCCCAGACACTTGTCCTACCGAGCTTAGTGACGTTGAACTGTCATTCCTCCGTAGGCCTAATGGTTAGAATGCATGCCCTGACAACCTGCATAACCCCAAGGCCTAGGCAACAATCAATGTCATGTTAAAAGCGAAATCTAGGGTCATAATGTTGGCAATCATGTAGGCCACTCTACTACTTGAAACGCGCGCCCTGACCACCAAAAAGCCGCTGGCTGTCTTACTCCCAGAAAGAATATCCGTCTTGAATTGCGATACCTAGAGACCATCTTCTTCCTTGGCGCAAGTCTCGTTCCAGGTCACATCATAGATCTGGTTTCCGGAGTCCTCAGACTCAGAGCTTCCATATAGTCCCCCTTAAGTAGATAGAATATGGGGTCTATGGGGATCTTATTATAATCTACCCAAAGCCATTTACTATTTACTCCAGGGTACTATAACCCCCCACCCCACCTTCTGACTGCTTTAGGTGGACGATGAAGGCTTAAACAATGGCCACGCTGATTTTAGACTGGGGTCTGGATGCTTAGAATGTAGGATTGAGTGGCTGAAGCGCTTTTTGGGCCTTATTCTTCGGGTGGCAGGGAGGATACTATCTACTTACTGGTTGTTGTAGGGAATAAGGGAATATAATCCCAATGGCTATAGAATCCCTATTTTATTCTTGTTGTAGGGAATAAGGGAATGTAAGCCCAGTAGCTATAGAATCACTATTTTCTAGCTTATTCCCTACTAGCCACCAGTAAGTCTAGAGTTTGCTTTGATAACATTGGCAGCTTGTAGGTCAGATCTAGGGACAGCGGGACAGTGTGCTGGATCATATGAGCTATAGTCTAAACTCCTAGTATCCCCCTTAATAGACCCTATCATGTAGGGTTTGGGGTTTTAAGATTCAGGGTTAGGGTTTGGGATTCAGGGTTTAGGGCTTAGGTTCTAAACTCCTAGTATCCCCCTTAATAACCCCTATAGTAGTCCCCTATATAATCCCGTATATAAGCCCCTTTCAGGAGTTTAGACTGTGGTTCATATGGTGAACATCCCGAAACTGTTGTTTGCAAGCTAGACTGAACTGGGTAGTTATGATAGCTGAGATCTGTTTGCATACTTCAAGACGTTTGGACATACCAAATGAAGCACTTCAAACGCGGTCGTCTCGCTCGAGATCATGACTCCAAAGACGGGCCCCCTAGGGCAAAGGAGCGCAGCAGCAAAGTTGACAGATTGCGCACACGCATCCTGGATCCAAACAAAACAGATCAGTGAGCATGCTCACATCAAATGTCCTAGGGCGGAACCGATCGCCCGGGGGAATGGGATACCAGAATTGAACCCAGATTGGAGCTGAATTGTGAAGCACTACGTCCTTCCCAAGTACAAAGATCCCAACTACACAATCCCATTTCAACACTGGTGCTGTCTCCAGTCCCAGGGGCGTCATAGGGCGTGATCCAGCAGATCATCCTCAAGTTGCATTGCCCACAAATGCTCTAAGCAAGTTACCTGATCCAAACGAGCTGCTTAGCTTAAAGCAGAAGCAGTGTTGCAGGCTGCGTGCACCCAGTCTAAAGCTGCGGCATCAGGGTGCAATACCACATTTGCCAGTATCGTTTATCATTACACAGGCAACGTTCCCTGTTTTTACGGTCAACCGGAAGCCCCAAGACTTTTGATAGTCGAGCCTACTTCGAATCATGCCTGGTTCATTACTCCGACTTCAGAGAGTATAATTTAAGGAGCAGGGTCCCGGCTTTCTGCATGCGGTTTAAAGCTTAGGAAGAGTTCTTGGATCCATGGCGCCAAATTGGTGAGGCTCAAGACCACAAAAGCTTAGTGCTTTCCGTCCCTATAGTAGTTTCCATGTTCTTTTCCACTATCCCTATATTCACCCAATATACTATAGTAGTTTCCATGTCATTCAGGCCATGTTCTGGCAGAACGACTCGGACGGTGACAGAACTGCTTTGGTTTTTGACGATTGCTCCTTTGATGCGGTCTATGACAACTTGACTTGGGACGTCTGGGACTAGGGTTTAGGGTTTCGGGGTTTAGAGTTTACGCTGTAGGGTTGGAGGTCTGAAAGCAATGCATCAGATGCTCCCAATGTCAGTCATTCCCCAGCATTGCTGCCCTGGAATCTGAAAACAACAGATGCACAAAAAAGGGCGAAGCAAGACCCAACGCAGACCGTTTATTGAAAGTAAAGTGTCGAGCCCATGCCACTCCAAGACTGGCGACAAAACCCTGAACACAAACTAGGCATTCTAAATGAAGGTCCAAGTACCCAATAGTCATGCACTGCCCCAAATCCTGCACTAAGATGGCTAGTTGCTAGTACCAAAAAACCTCGGTACCCAACTATCCTTATTGGTGTTTAAGGGTAAGTGGGGAGTGGATCCCAATAATCATCCCTATATAATCCCAACATATATCCCTGTAATGGTACCTATATTCACTCCCCCAATGAGCATCCCTATATAATCCCAACATATACCCCTGTACTGGTACCTATATTCACTCCGCCAACCCAATTCTTCCCTAAACCCTAAACCATAAACCCTAAATCCTAAGCACCAGTAAGTATTGGGTCCGTGGACCCTCTGGGACCTATAAGCTGCCAAGCAACTCGCCCTCATTGCATGTCCTTAGGTTTAGGGTTTCGGGTCTTAGGGGTTTAGGGTTTCAGGGTTTAGGGGTTGAGGGCTTAGGGTTTAGGGTGTGAGGGTTTAGGGTCTAAGGGTTTTAGGGTGCTAGGGGAAGATTGTGCGGTGGCGCGTCAGGCTTACAGTGCCAATATTGGGGGTTAGGGAGAAATTGCCACTATTAACACGAGAATGAACAAGAAAATGGAGAATGAAATGGAAGCTCGGGTTTGTTTTAGGCATGTAGGGTCTTGTAGTGAGGGAAGGGTTTTAAGCCCACTGTTGGTACATCGGTATGTTGGCTTTACCCGACATTCTTTAGCCATGTGCATGGGCCACACTGAGATGTGAAGATTGGGGTCTCCAGGGGCCTGTAACGCCTATAGACAATCGAACATAGTGACATAGATTATTGCGACATGCACCTCTGTCATGACTAGATTGCGCAACCCATGTCTGCGCGGGGACTGTCTGGTGACACAGCATTGGTTTAAAATGAGCCCAGGGCTTCGGAGTTTGAAGTTTACCCAGGGTCCAAGCATGCAGCACGGAAAGCCGCCAGGGAACATGAGACTCCCAAAGTCATGGCTCCGGAACTTCAAAGAGAGTCTTTACCTGGATGAAGGTATTCCCGTTGATGTTCAACAACCTCCCTCAAACACATCCAGAAGGAAGTGCGGGCATGTCACAGGCAGAGTGGGCGTTAATGTAGAACCCTGATTACTAGACCCCCTCCTTTTAAGGACCTTAATATTAGGCTCCCTATTATAATCCCCATTAAGGGCAGAGGGTTTATGAATCAGGGGTCTGGGTTAGTGATGCTGTTCGTTGGGGTCCCAGGGCTCTCCTTGAATGGCACTTTTTGTGCATCCGCCCTCTGCTAGCCTGCAGGTGCAAGGTCACAAAATTGGATCCAAGGAAACTCAGCTTATACTAGTAATAATAGGAATGATACTAATAACAGTCGTGATAATAATAAAAAAAAGAACAAGGGTAGTAATAGTAATACTAGCACAATGATATTTAGTACCCATGCTTGGAACAGCTGGGAGTAGGGGAAAGCATCCCTACATTAGCCGTTGTATAATCCCCATTATGACACCATGACACTTTTCTCCAGTAAGCTGAGTGGCTCTTAAAATAACTTAGACGTAGAAAAGTCACCGTAATATGGATATGCGGTCAACTATGGGACTTGCCTATACTGGCACCTTAATTCTTCAAGTTTCTTAACACTCCATATAACCCCAGTGTCCATGTCAAAATCCATGTTCTTTTCCGTGCGATCCTCCAGTGCTCCCTATAACCTACACTCTAGAAATTCCGAAAAGCCCCCTTAAAGGCACCACGAGATTGCTCACAATTACCCCAAACCCTATATGTCCCAATTGAACGGCGTGTGCGTCCAAAGCACACAGGGCAGGAGCCATAAGCCTTTGTCTGACACCAGGTACCCCAGTTGTCGCTGCCTAAGCCAATCATGAAACCTAAGCCTAGAAAGGTATATGGGGAAAACAATTATCTACAACAGTATTTCGAGTATAGGATATTTAAGTAGATAGAATATGGCTTTGGGTATATTATAAGAAGATCCCCATATACCCCATTTCCTATCTACTCAAACGGAACTATATCACTTGGTTGTAAATTGGAATTTTCATGGCTAGGCTTCAACTGTGAGGTACCAAGAAAAGGATGGCGATGCCTAGACCTTCAAATGTTTAGGGGTTCGGGGTTTAGAGTCTAGGGTGTAGGGCACAACTCGGGGTGAATCTGGAGGATTGAATTGAGATGACTGTTCAGGAAATTTCCATGGATCAGGATACAATTCGCAAACAACATATATCCCAGTATTTTCTTCATATTACTATTAATTAGTGCTATTATTGTGAATATCATTACGTACTGTTAGGATCATTGTTCAAAGTATTGCTATTCTCCTTGTGGAAGTAAACCCAACTCACTTCCTGTGTTTTCATGGAGGCATGCGGATCGGTGTCTAGTGGGTGATTACCCTAATATAAAATACTCCCGATATACTATCCTACCACAATGGGGAGTATTTAATATGAGGGGGATGTTGGGTGGTTTAATATTATGGGCAAGGGATTATTCTCCCAGGCCGGTGCTTGCAGTGGCTTGCAGGACCTCACACGAATTCTTGATGACATTGTCTACACGATCTGGGTCCGAGGCAGGTGTCCTCGAACTCCGGATGGCAGGGGCAAGGCCTTGTGGGCACCGTGTTAACCGTCAAAGTTGCTACCTCAAGAACTAAAAGGGTAACACACATGTCAAAGTAGGCAAGAGTGGTAATAAGAATGCCACTCGTAGCAGCAGTAATTTGCAACATGGTTCCTCACGGCAAAGCACCCCCCCATTTCCTATTATATCCTCCTTGTTCGTACTTGAGGCTGCGCAATGTTCTTCAACTGCTACCGAATAGCTGCTCGGGAGGCAGTAAGGCATTGAGATGCTAGGTGGGAAACCTTCTATCATCGATGCACGTCTCCTGTAGCAGCATCTTTCTTTGTCTACGCGGAACAAGACCAGTAGATCACGTGTAGGAACTACGGCATTATGTCTGAGAATCCTATGAGGTTTGATCTTCTTGGAAAGCCTGGCAGCAAGACAGAACTGGAAACACAGATGAGCTACAGTCTTAACTCCTTAAAGGATGTTATATGGGGGACTACTATAGGGGATATTAAGGGGGATACTAGGAGTTTAGACCATAGCTCAGCATGTCTGGACCGACCCAGTACCGAGCGTGGCCGATCAAGCACACCTCCAGGGACCCAACTGGTCGATCGGGTGGCAGGTCTGGTTGTAGCTGGCACTCCAGTCCGGAAAGCCTTGGGTCTTCTCTTGCCTATGGTTCGCAGGAAGTGACGGAATGAAAAAAACAATTGGGTAAGAATCACTTTCCTGTAATCCTTCCTTGCTAAGCAAGTTGGGCGTCAGCCTCCACCCCGGCCCCTGTCTTCTTTAGGCACCCGGCCGTCGGCACCATATGGTGTGATCCAGCAGTCCTCCAAGAATCCACTTCACAGGAGCTGAAAGTGCAAGTGCATCTCAAAGGCACCTCTTCTTTCGCTGAAAGTCAGACCCAGCGAATCCTAAGCGTCAAGTCCCAATCCTAGAGGCATTCCTTCTCTGACGCACTTGTTGGAACTGTGACGAAGTCGTGGGATCTGCTCCTGTTCGTCGTCAGCGCAGGTGATGGGGCAAGCCATCGTCTTCTCCTGGCACCAGCTGTAGCCTGGCGAGAGCCATCGTGAGCTTGTGCTTCAGGCCTGGGGTCATGCGGTTTTGAGAATGTTGGCACGACGCATTATATTGAAAACGGCCGCAAGTTTTGAGTCTCTGCTCTTTAATCTCAACTCCTTTGAAGGCTGGATCCAAAACAAAGTGCTCTTCTTCTTCTTGTTCTCAAGTCCCCGCCCTTACTCCTGCTTATGTCTCATACCTGCACCAAAAAAAACCAGACGCTTGTAAAACAAAAACACACGAGAGGCATTCCGTCTTGGAAGTTTTTTCCCAGGGCATGATAGGATAGGGCACACTGTCTGTCCAAATCACGCACCCTAATCCTGGATGAAGGCATGCAAGCTGGGCCCCACTGGTCGCTGCACTTGTGCTCCCACCTGAGCACTCATCTTGAGGTTTAAGAGGTTGGGTTGGGGTGTATAGTCCCCCTTAAGTAGATAGAATATGGTTGAGAATATGGGGTATATGGGGAGCTTATCATAACATACCCAAATCCATATTCCATCGGACTATGGTAGTATGGAATGTTGGCGTCTCAACTGATTGTTGCATTGCCTACGTGCTCCAGATCATGCGCTTTAAGCTGTTATCTAAAATGGGTGCCTGTCAAGGATCCTAATAATGAGGAACACATTCTGTAGGTCACATGCAAAGCGCACCTCACGTTGAACAATTTCCATGTTGTGCATATACTGGATCGCTCGCGAGAGTAACCTATCTGGAGCTCTTGTCACACGCAGCCAGGCCCTCCTTATGCTACCACCACACATCGGGACATCAAGGTTTGGTGTCCTAACTTGTGGACTGGTGGCTGATGAATTTCCTGCCCACTCTGGAATATCAGCCGTTTACTTGGAATCCCTGAACACCATGCCTCAAGCTTCAACTCTGATATCATAATGCCAAGGCAAACCTACATGGTTACCTACATCCAACCCTGACGGTGGCGGAGCGCACAGGAGGGAGGGCTCCCAGGGTTGTAACTATGGCTTCTTCTTATATCATAGAAGCCTAAAGAGGGACTCCCCTAATCCATCTGTAGCCCTACCTATCCCTAAGAGTAAAGTCCGTGGCCACCCATTTTGATAAATCCACACATGAGCCCTTAATTCTGCAGCGTTTCCACCCGGTACTCATGATAATCATAATATTGATTCTACCTCAATATAACCCTAACATAACCTATCAAATATAACCCCTAGATAATATTGATAGTAAGAATAAGAATAGTAAGAAGACATCCGGCAATCGCGGCACTAAGCAGCGGGCTTCTCGTTGCACATGCAGCCCGTGGCCGCGGGGGCGCAGTACTCGTGATGGTCCTCCAGCTTGATGCTACTTGCAGGTTCGGATTCATGATATATATTGTTTAGGGTCTAGGGTTGGGTAGTTCCCAAAATTAGGGGTATATAGGGGTCTATAGAGGTTACTTAGGGATAATGGAAAAGAAAATGGCAGTTACTATTTAGGGTTTAGGGTAGTTCCCAAGATTAGGGTCCCATTTTGGTACCCCTAAATACTACTGTAGGTGCCATGATATAATCTGTACCCAAAAGGCACGCACAAATTTGAGAGCAACCCATATTAACCAATCTAGCAATATCCCAACGGTGGGTCCTACTTCCCTAGAATCCGATTACTGGTCCAGTAGAAGGAAGAAGCTCACATTCAGCACAGGGTTTGAAGAATCAATGAGTCTGACTTAGGGCGAATACCCTAGCTCCAAGCTGCTAAGCCCTCCTCTGCGTCGTAGAGGAGGGGCCAAACAATGCATCAGAAAGGGAACTCGGGGAATGTGTATGTTACGTTGTGATTGTAGAAGACCATTAAAACGTGATGTTGGTAGTTATTCAAGCTTCGAAATTAGCCATCCGAATGCCAGAGCCAACGCGCCATCAAGCCAAAAACCAAAGGTTAGACTAGGGTACTGCCCGCTCCCAGTAATAGTCTATATTAGGGGTCCTATTCAGGGCTATATATAACCATATTACAATTAGTATCCAACTGTTACTGGGGGGGGGGGCAGTACCCAAGGCTAGACCTCGTTCTCCGCTACGAGGCACCTTCACGGCACGACTCCCACACGCTCTTAAAGCGCTTCTGGGGTTTAAGGTTTAAGGTTTAGGGTTTAGGGTTTAGGGTTTAGGGTCCCTTCTGGAACCAGCAGTTTCCCCTGATCTTCTGCGAGCATGTCTGTCAGGGCCTCATAGTCGCTGATCGTACATATGGAGTAGGTCCCAAAATTAGTCAGGGTCCCGGTTTGGTACCACAAAATATTAGGTGCCATAATATGATCTATAACAAAAAGAGGCCATGATTTGGATAATAGCCTATATACCATCAACATAAAATTGAAAAACTGGGCTGCTGTTAAGGAACTTAAGTTAAGTTACCATATTGCGAAAATCCTATTACTATACATACCCACTATGGGTAACTTAGTTTAAGTTCCTTAACAGCAACCCAGAAAAATCAAAACCCTAAACCCTAACCCATTATGGTAACTTGATACTTAAAAGCAACCCAGTAAAATCAAAGCCCGGGAATCCTCAAAAAAAACATCCCAGGCAGAGGAGGCTCTCGGTTGCACACACTGGGGGTCTCTCCGAAATGGATCCCCTAGGGTAGAAGTAGCTCAGGGAATCTGATTGAGGGAATTCTGGAATTTAGGTATCTATCTATCCATCTAATATGTGTACCTGTGAACATATATATATATGTATGTAAATATGTCTCTAGGCTACGAATCAATTGTAGCAAAACCCGAACAGACGAGGTGCCGAGTAGTTCATCATGCCCGACCTTATAGAAATCGGGTGCAGTGTGCAAGTTTTAGTTCCAAGTTTCTGACATGAGTTGATCGAGGCGATGCCAATCATGTGGCTGTCTCTGACAAACGTCCCACGGAATACTACGATCCTCTTTGCAGGTACCAAAAGGGGGCTTCCGAGCAAACTGAAAAGAAATCGCAGTCTTAGCAACAACGGAAAGATGATAATGATGGCCATCTGCAACACGGGGTTTAGTGCAGCGAGGCTCTGGCAAACGGAGCACTGACTACACAAATATTTGAAGCGCACCCTAAACCCCAGAACCTTAAACCCTTAACCCTGAACCCTCTAAACCCTGAACCCTCTGAACCCTGAACCCTCTAAACCCTGAACTCTCTAAACCCTGAAACCTAAAACTCCCAAACCCTAAAACCCTAGTCACACTCCGTCACTGGACACTACGTGAGCTATAGTCTACACTCCTAGTATCCCCCTTAGTAACCCCTATAATGCTCCCCTGTATATTCCCCTACATACCCCCCTTTAAGGAGTTTAGACTGTAGCTCACATGGCGAAAGGTGTGGAGATCCCGAGCCTGACTTGACTATGATAAAAAAGACTTGAACGGGAACCCCAAACAGGGCTTCAGGGATTTCGGTTGGGGGTTTAAGGTTTAGGGTCTTCAGAGTTTAAGGTTTAGGGTTTTCAGGGTTTAGGATTTAAAGGGTTTAGGGTTAAGGTTCAGGGGTTAGGGTGGAAACCCCAAGAGAATAGTGGGAATATAATGGGAATATGCCTACCAGGGTCCTCATATTCCCATCATATTCCTAGTCTCAAGGTTTCCTGTTTGGGGTTCGCATCGGAGTCCTTTTACTGATGAACTTCGTGAGGAGCTGCCCTGAATATATAGGGACAAATAAGGATAAGGTTTAAGGTTTAGGGTTTAGGCCGGTTTCCCAAGATTCCTGATACCTTGTTGGGGGGTCCCACAATGAGGAATAGAGTATTTTGGGGCCCCTATCTAGGGAACTACCATTTAGCTCCCCTATTTCCGGACAGCAGCCTTGAGGACTTCTGTTCTTTGCGAGAGGGCTAAACCCGTCCTCAGGCTCTTGTGAGCCATGCGCCGGGCTTCGGCGGATTCTTACACTTACTGGTTCTTAGTGGCAGGGAACAAGGAATACATACTGATTACATTCCATAATTCCCTACTGAGAGCCAGGAAGAACAAAGGGGCTTGCACATAGGCCACACGCAGCTACTATACTTTGTGGCAACCCGCTCAACACTATTTAAATCCTATAAGCCCTAAACCCCTAAACCCTCTGCAGTCTGCCACCAGCCTAAGCGGACACCCATGTCTTCTTACTGGCTCTTTTTAGGGAATATGGGAATAAAAATCCCTGTTTAATCCCTATGTACTGTATTCCCTTATTCCCTACAATTACCCCCCATAGATGTATATGTCCTATGATGATTATGTGGCAATTTTCATTTTCTTTTTCATTCTCCCCATACAACCCCATTATGTTCCCTTATTCCCTACTAAGAGCCAGGAGGTCCGCGGAATTCCGACCATGGATTCTGACAAGACTCATCAGGATCCCAGCTATTAAGGGGCTTTCTAATGATTCAGCTTTCTTACTGAGGGTTAGTAGTGCATAAGGGAATATGTTCTACATTGATTGTAGGAGGAATAACTTCCCTTTCTCCCTACTACTCAGATCCAGTAAACTTTGGGTTTGGTTTGGGTTTAGGGCTTAGGGTTTAGGGTTTACGATTTAGGGTTACCATCTTGCAGGCCAATCGCCCTTCAAGCACGAAAAGAACCAGGCTATGCGCTGGTTGAAGTTTGTTGAAATCGTGCGCCCTTAGGGATGACAGGGACTAAATGGGATTCTGGAGATCGGCTATATAGGGATAGTGGCAAACAACATGGAAAATATTGTAGTAAAATAGGGTACATATTGGGGGTTGCAGTAGGGGCGCAAAGTAATAAGGGTTAGGTTGAAGTAATTCTGAGGGAGCCCTTCGGAGACATAGCCGAAGCAGACCCTGTTAGTCTAAACCACAAAACTCTAAATCCCAAATCCCAATTTCCTCAGACTTAAGGAAACCACAAAACCCTAAATCCCAAATCCTTAAAGCCTCAAGAAATGGCTCGAAAAGTCCCAGGAGCGCATCATAGCTGTACGCGAAGCAGTAGGTCTCTGTGCCTCTTAGTGTATGACGTCCATCTAGCTTGTTGCGGGGTACTTGCACATCTAAAAGTCATGATGGCGGTCACAGTAGACGTTGCAGTGTTTGGCGAGGCGACAGCAACCATTTGTTTTAGCTTCTGTCTGCAGCCTTTCTCCGCACAAGGCTCCAACGAACAACCCGCAAACAAATGCTGCGGCATTCCTTCCGCAAGGACTCTGCGACGGCAGCTGCTACACATCATATACAGGCTGCTGGATACGAGCCTACTTGCATGTCCACGAGTGCCAGCAGCATCACATCCTGCCAAAGTTAGCTCCACACACCTTTGAAGGTGTCGTCCACGTGCTGTCGTGCCATGATTCGTATAGCTTCGCTGTTCCTGCCACTCAGTACTAGCGTGCAAGTCTCTTCCAAACAAACCCTAAACCCTAAACACCAAAAAGTACCAACCTTGCATCATGTGTATGAGCTCTGCACCTCAAACCATCCGAAAGCAAAGCCCGAACTGCAAACTTAGCCCCGAAATCTGCAGACTTCATGCGCAAAGCCGACAGCGCTAGAAGGAGCCTACTTTCCATTTCATGTCCCATTTTCTTTCCCATTTGATTCTGCATTATTCCTGTATAGCCTTTTACCCACCTGTAATGTTGGACCCTGTTTATTCTAGAGGTCCCCTATAATGTGTTTTCGGGCCGGCTTATTCAGGACCCGGCAATGATTGGGAAGGTCCCCTATAATGTGTTTTGATTTTGGGGGCCTAAAAACACAGCAATGATTCATCATCTCTTCATGGATTCAAAAGATTTCAAAAGGAAATCCTTTCTAAACCTTATCCAGCTCAGCCGCGAGAGAGATCCAGAGAGCCCTCAGCGTTCTTGTATAATTCACTCACCAGACCCTTAGTCATCCTCACTTCGATAATCCCCAGAGCCCTCAGAATGCCTTT